>RXID01019184.1:4058-39402 GCA_005019695.1 Trichopus zeylanicus subsp. travancoricus
CTACTACTACTATTATTACTACTACTACTACTTATTATTGCTACTACTACTACTACTATTACTACCACAACTATTACTGCTACTAATACTATTACTACTACTACTACCACTATTACTACAACTGCTACTGCTACTACTACCACTCCTCCTCCTCCTAGTACCACTCACACTCATATTCGTACTACTACAACTATTACTTCACCTAGCACCACTACTACTCCAACTCCAACTCCTACTCCGACTCCAACTCCTACTACTATTGCTATGACTATTTCAACAACTACTTCTACTATTTCTGCTACTACTACTCTCGTACTTCTACAATTGTTACTACTATTACTTCTATAATCACTATTGCTACCACAACATCTGCTACTACTACTCTTACTACTACTACTACTACTATTACTAGTACTATCACTATTACTACAACTGCTACTATGCTTACTACGACTACTGCTACTGCTACAACTACTACTGCAACTCATAAGCCTACTAACACTCATACACATATTCGCTCAACTACTACTACTCCTAGGACTACTACTACTACAACTCCTACTACTACTCCTACTCCAACTCCTACGACTACTAATATGACTACTACTTCTAGGACTACTACTACTGTTACTACACTTTGTTGTATAATTACTACCACTACTATTACTATTGCTACTACTTTTGCTACTACTATTACTGCTACTGCTACTACTACTCCTCCTGCTACTATGACTGCTTCTACTCCTACTCCTAAACCTACTACTACAACTACTACTTTGACTCCTACTACTACTACTACTACTACTCTAACTCCTACTTGTACTACTACAACTAATATTGCTACAGCTGATCCTACTATAACTTTTGCGGCTGTTGCTGCTTCTGCTATAGCGGTTGCTACTACTACTGTTATTGCTACTACAACTACTACAACTACTACTGCTAACACTTCTATTACTACTACTACAACAACAACTACGATGACTACTACTACTACTACTACTTCTACTACTCCTACCTCGGCTACTACTACTCCTACTACTTGTACTACTACTACAACTACTACTTGTACTACTACTTGTATTACTACTTCTACCACTACTTCTACTACTACTGCTGCTACACCTACTCCAAGTCCTACTGCTACTTCTAATCCAACTCCTACTACTAATACTCGAACTAGTACTACACCTACTACAACTACTCTTACTCCTACTCCTCCTCCACCTCCTACTACTACTACTGCTGCTGCTGCTGATGCTACTCCTTCTACTATTACTACTACTGTTGCTGCTGCTACTACTCCTACTGCTCCTCCTCCTACTACTGCTGCTACTGTGACTATTGCTACTGCTACCCCTACAACTAGTACAAGAACAACAAGAAGAAGAACAACAACAACAACAAGAACAACAACAACAACAACAACAACAACAACTACTACTACTACTACTACTACTACTAATACTAATACTACTACTACTACTACTACTACTACTACCACTACTACCACCACCACCATTCCTACTACTATTACTACGACTACAACTTCCACTCCTACTACTACTACTACCTTGACAACTACCACTACTACAACTACTTCTACTGCTATCCTTGGTACAACTACTAGTACTATAACTGGCACTACTACTACTGCTGCCCCTGCTACTAGAACTACTACTACTACTATTCGTACTACTACTACTCCTCCTCCTGCTACTACCCCTACTTCCACTACAACTGCTACTACTACTGCTGCTGCTGCTGCTACAGTGACTACTCCTACTACTACTACAGCTACTCCTAGAAGGAGTTTATACTACTACTATGGGTATAACTTCTACTACTACTACTACTACAACAACTAAAACTACAACAACAACAAGTACTAGTACCACTACTACTCATCCAACTAATAGTACGACTGTTACTGCTGCTACTACAGTAGCTACTACTATTACTACTACTCCTACTACTTTTCCAACCATAGTTTTAGCTAATAATACCACTACAACTACTACAACTACTGCACCTACTACTACTGCTACTGCTACAACTGGTGCAGCTACCAGTACCACTACTGCTATTGCTACTACTGCTGTAGCTACCAGTACCACTACTGCTGTAGCTACCAGTACCACTACTGCTACTACTTCTGGTACTACTATTATTACAGCTACTACTACTACAACTAGCACTACTACTTCTAATAGTAATGTTGTTGCTGCTACTACTACTACCACAACTACTATAACTACTACTTATGATGCTACTACCACTATTACCCTACTGCTACTCCTACTTCTGCTACTACTGCTATTATGGCAACTGCTACTACTACTGCTGCTACTGCAACTACTGCTACTACTACTACTACTAATATAAATATTAATACTACTGCTATCACTTCTGTGACTATGACTACAATAGTAGCTACAATTGTTGCTACTACTACTCCCACTACATCACCTACTTCTAGTAACACTACTACTACTACCACTACAACTACTCCTATTGCTTCTACTACTACTACTACTAGAACTAGTACTATTGGTACTACTTTTGCTAATACTACTACAACTACAACAAGGACTTCTACTACTATGACTACTACTTGTACTAATATTACTAATACTAATGCTGGTATTATTACAAGTGCGGCAACTACTATTGCTACTACTACTACAAGAACTACTACTGCAATTGCTACAATTGCTACAACTACTACAACTATTACCACTACGGCTACTACTACTTCTACTGCTGCTAATAGTACCACTACTACTACTACTAATGCTACTGCTGTTACTGATACTACTGCTACTCCAACTGCTACTACTTCTACTACTACTACTACTACTTCCACTACTAGTACTACTTATACTACTACTACTACTACTCCAATTGCTACTACTACTAGTAGTACTACTACTAGTACTCTGACTACTACAACTATTATTACTGCCACAACTACTTCTACCACTATTGCTGCTGCTGCTGCTACTACTACTACTACTACAACCACTACTACTACTACTCCTATTGCTACTACAAGAACTACTACTACAATTTCTACTACTTCTACCACACCTAATGCTACTACTCCTTCTACTGCAACTACTACTGCTACTACTACTGCTGCTTCTACTACTACTACTACTACTACTACTACTACTACTACTGCTGCTACTGCTACAACAACAACAATTACGACTACTACTGCTCCTCCAACTACTAGTATAAGTATTACTACTGCTACTACTACTACTACTACTACTACTACTATTACCACTCCTACTCCAACCGCTACTCCTACTACTATTCCTAATACTACCACTACAACAACTACTATTGCTACACTAACTACTACTACTACTACTCCTGTGGCTGCTATAACTACTACTACAGCTATAATAACTAATACTACTATTGCAACTACTACTACTACTACTGCAATTCTTGCTACTAATATTACTACTACTTCAACTACAACAACAACTACTACTACTATTGCTACTACTACTATAACCACTATTACTAATGCTACTACTACTACTACTACTACAACAACAACTTATCCTGCTACTACTACTGCTACTACTAATACTACTACTATGGCAGCTACTACTTCTACTACTACTGTTGCTGCTACTACTACAACTATGACTGTTACTACCTATACTACTGCTACGAATACTACTAATACTACTACTATGGCTGCTACTACTTCTACTACTACTGTTGCTGCTGCTACTACAACTATGACTATTACTACCTATACTATTGCTACGAATACTGCTACTACTACAACTGCGACTATATAACTATTACTACTACTGCTATGATTTCTACTTCTACTACAACTAATACTACTACTACTGCGATGACTATTACTACTACTATCTTTACAATTACTATTACTACTAGTACTATTACTACTACTACTATGGCTACTAATACTATTGTTACAGCTAATATAGCTACTAGTACTACAGCTGCTGCTACTTCAGCTACTACTACTACTACTACAACGACTGCTACTTCTGTTGCTACTACCTCTACTACTACAACTCCTACTACTATTGCTGCTACTATTGCTACTATACTACAACTTCTATTGCCACTTAAAATACTACTACAACAACACCTATTACTACTACTACTGCTACTACTACTATTTCTGATGAAGCTGTTGCTGTTGGTGCTACTATTACTACTCCTCCTCCTATTATGACTATTACTACTATCACTACAGCTTCTACTAGGACTACTACTAGCACTAGAACTACTGCTACTACGACTAATACTAGCACTATTACTGTTACTCCTCCTCCTACTATGACTACAACTAGCACGACTGTGACTAGGGCAACAACTACTACCATTAGTACAACTACAGCTACTACTAGCACAACTACTACTGCTACTATGGCTACTACTACTACTACTACTAATTCTATTATGGCTACTACTACTATGGCTACCACTACAACAACAACTACAATAACTACTACTAGCACTACTGCTACCACTACTACTATTACTACTACTAGTATTATTTCTACTACTTGTACTACTACCACTACCACTACGACTTCTACCTTTACTACTACTATTAATACTACTTCTACTACTACTACTGCCACTGTTATTACTACTACTACTGCTGCTACTACTACTACTACTGCTACTACTGCTACTACCACTACTTCTACTACTACTACTACCACGACCACTACTTCAACAACTACTAATGCTACTACCACTACTATTAACACTACTAGTACTGCTAACACAATGACTATTACAAACACTACTTCTACCACTAATACAACTACTACTATGACTACTGCTACTGCTGCTACTCCTACTGTGACTACCACTACTACAACTATAGTGACTACTACTATTACTACTACTACCACTATTACTACTACTGCAACTATGACTACTACGACTATTGCTACATCTACTGCTACTACTACCACTCCTCCTAGCACTACTAGTACTACAACTACTACTACTACTTCTACTCCAAATCCTACTACTAATACTATGACTACTATAACAACTACTACTGCTGGTACTTCTACAATCGTTACTATTGTTACTTCTATAATCACTACCATTACTATTACTATAGCTACTACTTTTGCTACTACTACTATTGCTATTGCTACTATTGCTACTATTATTAGAATAATTACAAATAGTACTATTACTACTGCTACTATGACAACTTCTACTGCTTCTATTACTATTGCACAACTACTCCTACTACTACTACAACTACTCAGACTCCAACTTCTAATACTACTATTACTACTATTACTACGTCTGCTACTGCTACTTCTTTTCTTGTTATTATTACTACTACTACTGCTGCTACTATTTCTATTACTGCTTCTACTTCTATTACTACTCTACAATAACTACTACTACTATTTTTAGTACTACTACTCCTGCACCTACTTCTGCTATCGCTAGTCCTTCACCTACTTCCACTACTACTTCTATAACAACTTCTACTACAATAATGATATTTACTCCAACTCCTATTTTGACTTCTAATCCAACTTCTACTACTAATACTCCAATAAGTACTACACCTACTACCACTATGCCTACTCCTACTCCTATTACTCCTCCTCCTCCTCCTACTACTTCTGCTACTGCTGCTACATCTACTACTACTGCTTCTGTAGCCACATTAGTAGTAGTAGCAGTAGTAGTAATAATAGTTATAGCAGCAGCAGTAGTAGTAGAAGTAGTAGCTGTAGTAATAGTAGCAGTAGTAGCAATAGTAGTAGTAGTAGTAGTAGTAGCAGTTGCAGTAGTAGAAGTAGTTGTTGTTGTTGTAATTATGGTTGCAATAGTAGAAATGGTAGTACAAGTAGGATCAATAGTGGTAACAGTAGTAGTAGTATTAGCGGTAGTAGTAGTAGCCGTAGTAGTAGTAGTAGTAGTAATAGTTGTAGTTGAAGTAGTAGTAGAAGTAGCAGTAGCATTCATAGCCATGGTAGAAGTAGCAGCAATAGTAGTAGTAGTCCTAGTATATATAGAAGCAGCAGCAACAGTAGTAGTAGAGGTACTAATAGTAGTAGTAGTAGTAGTAGTAGTAGTAGTAGTAGTAGTAGTAGTAGTAGTAGAGTAGTAGTAGTAGTAGTAGTAGTAGTAGTAGTCATGGTAGTAGTAGTGGTGGTGGTAGTAGTAGTAGTGGTAATAGTAGCAATGGTACAAATAATAGTAGTAGTAATCATAATAGTACTACTAATAATAGTAGTAGTTGTGGTGTGTGTATTAAGAGTAGTAGTAGCAGTAGCAATTGTAGTAGTAGTAGTAGTAGCAGTAGCAGTGGTAGCAGTGGTAGTGGAAGTACGAGTAGTTGTAGTAATAGCGGTGGTAGTAGTAGTAGTAGTAGTAGTTGAACTAGTAGTAATAGTAGTAGTAGTAGTAGTAGCAGTAGTAGTAGTAGCTGGAGTTTAGTAACTATTGTAATTGAAGCAGTAGTTGTAACATTCTTAGGTGTAGTGATAGTTGCAGTAGCCATAGTAATAGTTGCAGTAGTTTTATTACCAGTAGTAGTAGCAGTACTAGTAATATGAGAAGTAGTTGTATTAGCGGTAGCTGTAGCAGCAGTTGTAGTAATAATAGTAATAGTCATAGGAGTAGCACTAACAATGGTAGTAGCAGCAACAGTAGCAGTAGTTGAACTAGTAGTAGAAGTAGTGGTAGTAGTTGTTGTAGCAATAGTAGTAGCCGTGGTAGTAGTAGTAGTAGTAGTACTAGGAGGAGTAGTAGTAGTAGGTCTAGGAATAGTAGTTGTTATTGCAGGAGAATTTGTAATAGTAGTAGTTGTTATAGCAGTAGAAGTAATAAGTAGTAGCAATTGAAGCAGTGGTTGCAGCAGTAGTAGTAATAATATTAGCAACAGCAATGGTAGCAGTCGTAGCAGCAGTCATAGTGGTAGCAGTAGTAGTTATTGAAGTAGTAGTTGTAGTGGTAGTGGTAGTGGCAGTGGTAGCTGTAGTAGTTGCAGTATTAGTATTAGCAGTAGTAGCTACAGTTGTAGCAACAGTAATAATGGTAGGAGTGCTAGTAATAATAAAACTACTACTAGTAATAGTAGTAGTTCGAGTAGTAGTAGTAGTATCAACAGAAGTAGTAGTAATAGTAGTAGGAGTAGTTGTAGCAGTAACAATAATTATTGTAGCAAGATTAGCTGTAGTAGTAGCAGCAATAACAACAGCAATAGTAGTCATAGTAATAGTAGTAATTGTAACTGTAGCACAGCAGAAGTAGCTGTAGTAGTAGAAGTAATGGTAGTAGTAGTAGATGTAGTGGCAATAGTTATTGCATAAATAGTAGTAGTGGTAGTACTACTAATAGTAGTAACAACAGTCATAATAGTAATATCAAAAGTAGTAGTCATGGTAGTGGTAGTAATAGTAGTAGAAGTAGTCAAAGTAGTCATATTAGTAAGAGTAGAAGTAGTTACAGTAACAAAAGTAGTCACTGTAGTAATAGTTGTAGGAAAAGTAGGAGTAGTAGCATTAGTAGTAGCGGAAGTAGTAGTACTAGATGTAGTAGTAGCAGTATTAGCAACAGTTGCAGTAATTATAGTAGTAGTAGTAACGATAACAGTAGTAGTCGTGTTGCAGTTGTAGGAGTTATAATAGTAGTAGTAGCAGTAAAGTAGTAGTTGTAGCAATAGTAGTAGCCATACCAGTAGTCTTTGTAGTAGTAGTATGAATAGTAGTAAAGTGGTACTAGAAGTAGTAGTAGTGGAAAAAGAAGTAGTAGTAGGAGAGGAAGTAGTAGCAGCAGTAGCAACAGTAGTCATAGTGGTAGTAGCAGTAGCAGTAGTAGTTTCAATAGTAGTAGTAGTTCGGGAAGTAGTAGTCATAGCAATAGTAGCAGTACTAGTAGTAGTAGCAGAAGTAGGAGTAGTAGTAGCGGTTGTGGCAGTTGTGGCTACAGTAGTAATACTAGAAATAGTTGCAGTAGCAGCTATAGCTGCAGCAGTAGTAGTAACAGTAGTTATTGTAGCAGTAATAGTTATTGTAGTAGAAACAACAACAACAACAGCAGCAACAATAGCAATAGTAGTAGTGGTAGCAGTACTAGTAGTTATAGCAAAAGTAATAGTAGTAGCAATAGTAGTAGCAGCTGTAGGCATAGTAGCAGTAGTAGTAGCAGCAGTAGCAGTAGCAGTAGCAGTAGCAGTAGTAGTAGTAGCAATAGTTGCCATAGTAGTAGTAGTAGTCTAGTACTAGTAGTAGAAGTAGAAGTAGTGGTAGTAGTAATAGTAGAAGTCATCGTAGTCGTAACTGTTGTAGCAAAAGTAGTAGTCGTAGTAGTAGCGGTAATGAGAAGTAGTCGTAATAGTCGTAGCAGTACTAGTAGTAGCAGCAGTAGTAATAGTAGCGGGAAAATTAGTAGTACTGGAAGTAGTAGTAGGAGTGGTAGTAGTAGTAGTTGTAGTAGTAGTAGCAGTGCTAGTAGTAGTACTAGTTGTCATAGCAATAATGGTAGTAGTAGTAGTTGTAGCGACAACGACAGCAGTAGTAGGAGTGTGGCAATCATAGATGTAGCAGCTAGTGCAGCATTAGTAGTAGCTGTGGTAGAAGTTATACAAGCAATAGTAGTAGAAGTAGCACTAGTTATTCTAGTAGTAGTAGTAGCAGTAGTAGTCATAGTGGCAGTAGCAATAATAGTAGTAGTATTAGTAGTAGTAGTTGCTGTTTGGGCAGCAGTAGTGACAGCAATAGTAGCAGTAGTAGCATTCATAGCAGAAGTAGAAATAGTAGTAAGAGTTGCAGTAGTTGCAGCAATAACAGTAGTAGATGTAGTAATAGGCGTAGAAGTAGTAGCAGTAGGAGCTATAATAACAATAGTAGTTGTTGCTGTCGTACCCATGGAAGAAGCAGTAGTTGTTGGAGTTGTAGTTATAGTGGAATTTATAATAGTAGTAGTAGTAGTAGTAGTAGAAGTGGTAGCCGTAGTAGATGTAACTGTAGTTCTTGGAGTAGTACTAGTAGTAGAAGTAGTACTAGTAGTAGTAGTAGTAGTAGTAGTAGTAGTAGTAGTAGTAGCCATAGTGGTAGCAATACTTGTAGTAGTAGTTGTTGTTGTTATTGTTGTTGTTGTTGTAGTGGTAATAGTAGTAGTAATAGTAGCAGTTCTAGAAGTAGCAGTGGTTATAAATTTAGTTGTAGCAGTAGTAGTAGTAGCAATAGTACTAGTAGTAGGAGTAGTAGTAGTGGTAGTAGTAGGCGTAGTAGTAGTAGTAGGAGTAGTAGTAGTAGTAGTAGCCATAAAAGTAGTGGTAGTAGTAGTTGCTGTAGTGGTAGTAGTAGAAGAAGTAGTAACAGTAGTAATAGTAGTAGCAGGTGTAGTAATTGTGGTAGCAGTACAATGATAAGTAGTAGTAGCAGTAGTAGCAATAGCAATAGTAGTAGTCGTAGTAGTAGTAGCAGTAGTAGCAGTAGTAGTAGTAGCAGCAACAACAGCAGCAATTGTAGTAGTAGTAGTAGTTGTTGTTGTTGTTGTAGTAATGTAGTAGTAATAGTAGTAGCAGTAGTAGCAGCTGTAATAGCGGTAGTAGTTGTAGAAATAGTAGCTGTGGTAGTTGCAATAGCAATAGACGTAGTAGTGGCTATAGTAGAAGTAATAAGTGGTATAGTAGTAGTAGTAGCAGTAGCATCTATAGTAGTAGTAGTAGTAGCAAATATAGTGGTAGTAGCAATAACAACTATAGTAGTAGTAGTAGTAGCAGCAGTAGTAGTAGTAGTAGTACAAGAAGTCGTAGCAGCAGCAGCAGCAGCAGTATTAGTAAGAGTAGTAGTAGTAGCAGTATAAGTGCTTGTAGTAGTAACAATAACAGCAGCAGTAGTAGTAGAAGTAGTATTAGTAGCGAAAGTTGTAGTAGTAGTAGGAGAAGCAAAAGTTGTACCAGTTTTTCTATTAGTCAAAGTAGTAGAAGCGGTAGCATTAGTAATGGTAGCAGTAGTAGAGGTAGTAGTAGAAGTAGGAGTAGTAGTAGTTGTAACAACAACAACAGTAGCAATAGTAGTAGCAACAATAGCCACAGTAGTAGTAGTATTAGTACTAGTAGTAGATGCAGTTGTTTGTAGTAGGAGTAGTTGTATTAGCAATTGCAACTACAGTAGTAGTCAGAGTAATAGCAACATCATTTGTAGCAACAGTAGTAGGAGTAGGAGCAGCAGTTGTAGTAGTAGTTGTTGTTGTAGTAGGAGTAGTAGTAGTAGTAGTAGTAGCTGTAGTAGTAGTAGTAGGAAAAGTAGTAAGAGTAGTAGTAGCATTAGAAGCAGTAGTGGCAGCAGTTGTATTAGCAGTTGAAGTAGTAGTAATAGTAATAGTAGTAGCAGCAGCAGCAGCAGTAGTGGCAGCAGCAGCCGCAGTAGTAGTAGTTGCTATAGTAGTAGCAATAGTAGTAGTACTAGCAGTAATAGTAGTAGTAGCTATAGTTATGGCAGTAGTAATAGTAGTGGGAGTTGTAGTAGTAATAGGAGTGGTAATAGTAGTAGTAGTAGTAGTGGTAGTAGTGGTAGTAATAGTAGTATTAGTAGAAGCAGTAGTAGTTGTAGGCGCTGAAGAAGCTGTAGGAGTTGGAGTAGGAGTTGGAGTGTTAGTAGAAGTAGTAGTTGTGGTACTAGTAGTAGTAGCAATAGATGTAGCAAGAGCTGCAATAATAGTAGCAGTAGTAGTAATAGTAGTAGTTGTTGTAGTAGTAGTAGTTATTGTTGTATTAGTAGTAGTAGTTGCTGTTGTTGTTGTAGCAGTAGCAGTAGTAGCAATTGTAGTAGCAGCGGCTGTAACAGTAATAGTAGTAGAAGTAGCAGTAGTAGTAGAAGTAGCAGCAGCATCAGTAGTAGTAGTAGTAGTAGTATTACAAGTTGCAGTAGTAGTAGTAGTAGTACTAATAGTAGTTGTAATAGTAGAAGCAGCAGTAGTAGTAAGTGTAGCAGTAGTTGTAGTAGTAGGAGAAGTAGTAGGAGCAGTAGTAGTAGTAGCAGCAGCAGCGGCAACAGTAGTAGTAGTAGTAGTCATGGTAGTAGTAGTAGTAGTACTAGTTGTAACTGTAGTTGCAGTAGTAGTTGCAGTAGTAGTAGCAGTAGTTGTCTTAGTAATAGTAGCAGCAGCAACAACAGTAGTAATAGTTGTAGTTATAATAGTAATAGTAGTGGTACGAGTAGTAGTAGTAGAAGTAGTAGTATTAGTCGAAATTGTTGTAGGAGTAGTAGTAGTAGTCCTAGTATTAGTAGTATTTGTACTAGTAGTAGTAGTTGTAGTAGAAGGTGTAGTAGTAGTATCGGTAGTAGTAGTAGTAGTAGTAGTAGTAGTGCTAGTAGTGGTAGTTGTAGTAATTGTTGTTGTTGTTGGTGGTGGTGTTGTTGCTATTATATTAATATTTCTGGAGGTAGTAGTAGTGGTAGTAGTATGAGTTGGAGTTGGAGCTGTAGTAGGCATAGTAGAAGTTGGAGTGGGAGCCATAGTAGGCATAGTAGTAGTCGAAGTATGGCAATAGTAGTTGAAGGAGTAGTAGTAGCTGTAGGCATTGGAGTACGCGGGGTACTAGTAGTAGTTGATGGAGTAATAGAAGTACTAGTGGTAGGAGTTGGAGTAGGAATACTAGTAATTGTAGTAGTAGTAGTAGTAGGAGCTACAACAGCAACATCTATAGTTCGAATAGTAGTAGTTGGAGCAGCAGTAGTAGTAATAATAGTAGTTTTAGGAGTTGTATTCGTACAAGTAGTTGTAGTTGTAACTATTGTGTGGTAGTAGTAGCAGTTGTAGAAGTAGTAGTAGTAGTAGTAGTAGTAGTAGTAGTAGTAGTAGTAGTAGTAGTAGTAGCAGTAGTGATAATAGTAGCAGCAGGAGTAGTAGTAGAAGTAGTAGTAGTAGCAGCAACAACAACAACAGTAGTATTTGTAGTAGTATTATTATTATCAATAGTAGTAGCAGTAGTTGGATTGTAGTAGTAGTAGTAGTTGTTATTGTAGTGGGAGTAGTCGTAATAGTAGTAGTAGCTATAGTTGTAGTAGCCGTAGTAGCAGTAACAGCAGCAGCAGTAGTAGCAGCAGCAGTAGTAGTTATTGTGCAGTAGTAATAGTAGCAGTAGGAGTGGTGGTGGTAGTAGTAGTAGTGCTAGTGTTAGTAGTTGGAGTAGGAGTAGTAGTAGTAACAATTTTACTAATAGTACAAGTAGTCGTTGAAGTTGTTGTTGGTGTTATTACGGTAGTAGTGGTAGTAGTAGTAGTAGGATTGGTTGTAGTAGAATAAATAGGACTAGTTGTAGCAGTGGGAGTTGGAGTAGGAGTAGTAGTAGCATTAGTAGCAGGAGTAGTAGTTGTTGCTATAGTAGGAGTAGCACTAGTTGTAGAACTAGTAGTATTGTCAGTATAAGAAGTAGTAGTACCTGTAGTAGTGGGAGTTGTAGTAGTAACAATTATACTAGTAGTAGTAGTTGTTATGGAACTACTACTACTACTACTACTACTACTAGTAGTAGCAGAAGAAGTAGTAGTAGAAGTAGTAGTAGTTGTTGTAGTAGTAGTAGTAGTCGTAGTAGTAGTAGTGGTAGAAGTTGGAGTAGGGGTAGTAGTAGGTCTCGTAGTAGTTCGAGTAGAGGTAGTGGTAATAGTAGGAGTAGTATTAGCGGTAGGAGTTCGAGCAAGAGTAGTAGTTGGGGTAGCAGTAGTAGTAGTCATTGTACTAGTACTAGTAGTACCAGTAGCAGTAGCAGCAGTAGTTGTTGTAGTAGTAGTAGTTATTGTTGTTGTTATTGTGGTTGTAGGAGTAGCAGTAGTAGTAGAAGTAATAGTAGAGTTAGTAGTAGTAGTAGTAGTCATAGCAAAAGTAGTAGTTGTGGTAGGGGGAGTAGTATTAGTAGCAATAGGTGTAGGTGTAGGAGGAGTAGTAGGAGTTGGTGTAGGAGTTGGTGTAGGAGTTGGAGTAGTAATAGGAGTAGTAGTAGTAGTGTTATTATTTGTGGGAGTAGCACAAGTACTTGTCGGAGTAGTAGTAAGAATTATACTAGTAGTAGTAGTGGTAGCAATACTAGTAGTATTAGCAATAGTAGAAGTAGTAGTAGTAGCAGTAGTAAAAGAAGAAGAAGAAGAAGAAGAAGAAGAAGAAGTAGTAGTAGTAGTAGCAGCAACAGCAGCAGCAGTAGTAGCAGTAGCAGTATTAGTAGCAGTAGGTCTAGTAGTTGTTTTAGGAGGGGTAGAAGCAGTAAAAGTTGGCATAGGAGTAGTAGTAGTAGCTGTAGTAGTAGTAGTAGTTGTTGTTGTAGTAGTAGTAGAAGTAGTAGTAGTTGTTGTAGTAGTAGTAGTGGTAGTGGTAGCAGTATTAGTAGTAGTAGTAGCAGCAATATTTGCAACAGTAGTAGTAGTAGTGGTAGTGGTATAAATAGTAGCGGTAGTAGAAGTAGTAAAAGGAGTAGTAGTAGGAATCATTGTTGTTGTAGTAGTAGCAGTAGTAGTAGTTGCCACAGCAGTAGTTGTTGTAATAGTAGTAGCAGCTGTAGCAGCAACCACAGCAATAGTAGTAGTATTATTATAAGTAGTACTAGTAGTACTAGTACTAGTAGTAGTAGCAATATTAGCATTAGTGACAGTTGCAGTAATTGTTGTAGTAGAAGTAGTAGGAGCAGCAGTAAGAACAATAGTAGTAGTAGTAGATGTAGTAGTAGTTGTTGTTGTGGTAGTTGTAGTTATGCAGTAGTAGCCATAGCAGTAGTAGCAGCAGTAATTATTGTTGTAGTAGTAGTATCAATAGTAGAAGTTATAATAGTAGTTGCACTAGTAGTGGCAACAATAGTAGTAGTTAATGTAGCAGCAGAAGTAGCAGTAGTAATTGTGGTAGTAGCATAGCAGTAGCAATAGTAGCAGTAATGACATTAGCAGTAGTAGTCAAAGTAGTAGTGGTAGCCATAGCAGTTGAAGTGGTAGTACCAGTTGTCGTACTAATAGTAGCGACATTGGAAGTAGGTGTAGCAAGAGCCATATTAGCAGCAGTAGCAGTAGCATTAGTAGTAGTAGTAGTAGTAGTAGTAGTAGCAGGAGTAGAATTCCTAGCAGCAGTTGTAGATATAGGAACAGCAGTACCAGCAGTAGCAATAGAAGTTGGATAAGTAGTAGCAGTGGTGTTATTAACAACAGTTGTAGGAGCAGTAGTAGTAGCAGCAGCAGTTGTAGTTGTAGTAGTAGTAGAAGTAGTAGTAGTCGTTGTAGTAGTTGCAGAAATAGTAGCAATACTAGTATTAGTTGTTGTGGTGATAACAGCAATAGCAGCAATCATAATAGTTTTAGTAGTAACAGAAGTAGCAAAAGGAGTAGTAGTAGTTGTTGTTGTTGAACTATTTATTAATGTAGTAGTAGTCTTAGTAGTACTAGTAGAAGAAGTAGTAGTAGTAGCTGGTGTAGTACTAGTAGTAGTAGTAGTAGTTGTAGTAGTAGTGGTGGTAGTAGTAGTAGTAGCAGGAGTAGTTGTAAAAGTAGTAGTAGTAGCAACAGCAACAGCAGTAATAGTAATAGTAGTAGTAGTCATAATAGTAGTAGTAGTCATAGTAGTAGTAGTAGCAGCAGCAGTAGTAGTAGCAGTTGGTGTAGTAGTAGTTTTAGGAGAGGTAGAAGCGCTAAGAGTTGGCGTAGGAGTAACAGTAGCTATAGTAGTAGTAGTTGTTGTAGTAGTAGTAGTAGAAGTAGTTGTAGTAGTAGTGGTAGTGGTTGTGGTAGCAGTATTAGTAGTAGTAGCAGCAATGGTTGCAACAGTAGTAGTAGTGGTGGTAGTAGTATAAACAGTAGCAGTAGTAGAAGTAGTAAAAGGTGTATTAGTAGGAATTGTTATTGTTGTAGTAGTAGCAGTCGTACTAGTTGCAATAGTAGTAGTTGTTGTAGTTGTAGTAGTAGTAGCAGCGGCAGCAGGAACAGCAGTAGTAGTAGCAATGGTAGTAGTAGTAGTAGTAGCAATATTAGCATTAGTGGCAGTAGCAGTAGTTGTGGTAATAGGAGAAGTAGTAGGAGCGGGAGCAACAACAGTAATAGTAGTATTAGATGTAGTTGTAGTAGTAGTTGTTGTAGTTGTAGTAGTGCAATAGTAGCCACAGTAGTAGTAGCAACAGTAGTTGTTGTTGTTGTAGTAATAGCAATAGTAGTAGTTGTAATAGTAGTTGCACTAGTAGTAGCAGCAATAGTAGTAATTATTGTTGTACTAGCAGAAGTAGCAGTAGTGGTGCTAGTAGCAGTAGTAGTAGCAACAGTAGGAGTAGTGACAGTAGTAGTAGTAGTCAATGTAGTAGTAGTAGCCATAATAGTTGAAGCATTAGTACCAGTTGTGGTACTAATAGTAGCAGCAGTGGAAGTAGGTGCAGCGGGAGCCATACTAGCAATAGTAGTAGTAGCATTTGTAGCAGCAGTAGTAGTAGTAGTAGGAGTAGAAGTCCTAGTAGCCGTTGTAGATATAGGAATAGCAGTACCAGCAGTAGCAATAGAAGCTAAATCAATAGTAGTAGTGGTATTATTAGCAACAGCTATAGGAGCAGTCATAGTAGTAGCAGCCGCATCAGCAGTAGCAGTTGCAGTTGTAGTAGTAGTAGAAGGAGTAGTAGCAGTAGTAGTAGTAGCAAAAATAGTAGCAATAGTAGTATTAGTTATTGTGGTGGTAGCAGTAGCAAAAGCAATAGTAATAGTTTTAGTAGTAGTAGAAGTAGCGGAAGGAGTAGTAGTAGTAGCAGTTGTACTAGTATTAATGTAGTAGTAGTAGCAGTTGTACTAGTATTAATGTAGTAGTAGTCTTCGTAGTAGTAGAAGAAGTAGTAGTAGTAGCAGTAGTAGTAGCAGTTGTTGGAGTAGTAGTAGTAGTAGCAGTCGTAGAAGCAGAACTAGGAGTAGCAATAGTAGCAGTATTCGTAGTCGTAGTAGTAGTTGTAGTGGTTGTAGTTGTAGTAGTAGTAGCAATAGTAGTCATAATAGTACTAGTAGTAGTAGTAGTTGCAGTAGCAATAGTAGCAGTAGTAGTATAGTAGGATGAGTGTTTGGAGTAGTTTTATTGGGATGATTAGTAGAAGTAGTAGTACTGGCAGTAGGAGTTGTAGTAGTAGTAGTGGGAGTAGTAGTAATAGTAGTTGTTGTAGTAGCAGTAGTAGTGGTGGTGGTAGTAGTAGTAGTAGTAGTGATTATAGGAGTGTAGTTGTTGTAGTAGTAGTGTGAGTAGGTAGTTGAAGTTGTAGGTCTGTTTGGAGTAGTAGTAGTAGTAGTTTTTGTTTTTGTTGTTGTAGTAGTAGCAGTAGCAGTAGGAGTAGGAGTGTTAGTAGTGGTAGTAGTAGTAGTAGTAGTAGTATTAGTAGTAGGAGTAGTAGTATAATAAGAGTAGTAGAAGTTGATGTTGTTGTTGTTGTAGTTGTACTAGTTGTAGTTGTACTAGTTGTAGCAGTAGTAATTGTAGGAGTAGGTGTGTGAGTAGGAGTAGTAGTAATGGTAGTAGTAGTAGTAGTCGGAGTAGGAGTTGTGGTAGTAGTAGTAGTGGTGGTTGTTGTGGAAGTACTAGTAATAGTAGTAGTAGTTGTGGTAGTGGTAGTATTAGTAGCAGTAGAAGTAGCAATTGCAGATGTACCAGCTGTCGCAGCATTAATAGTAGCACTAGTAGTAGTTGTTGTTGTTGTAATAGTAGTGGGCGTAGTATTAGTAGGAGTTGCAATTGGGGCAGTCATCGTAGTAGTAGTAGTAGTTGTTGTTGTTGTTGTAGTAGTAGTAGTAGTAGTAGGAGAGTTGGAGTCGGAGTTGGAGTTGGAGTTATAGTTGGAGTTATAGTAGTACTAGTACTAGTAGTAGTAGTAATAGGGGGAGGAGGAGGAGGAGGAGGAGGAGGAGGAGTAGTAGCAGTAGTTATAGTAGTTGTAGTAGTGCTAGTAGTAGTAGTAGCGGTAGTTCTAGTAGTAGTAACAGTAGTAGTAGATGTAGTAGTTGTAGTAGTAGTCGAAATAATAGTAGTATGAGTTGCAGCAGCAGCAGTAGTAGTTGAAGTAGTAGCAGTAGGAGGAGGAGGAGTAGTAGTAGTAGTAGTAGTAGTAGCAGTAGTAGTAGTAGTAGTAGTAGTAGTAGTAGTAGGAGCAGCAGTAATAATAGTAGTAGTAGTAATAGTAGTAGTAGTAGCAGCAGCAGCAGTAGTAATAGTAGTAGTATTAGTGGTACTGGTAGTTGTAGCAGCAACAGTTGCATCAGCAATAGTTGCAGCAGCAATAGTAATATGTGTATTAGTGGTAGTAGTAGTAGTAGTAGTTGTTGTTGTTGTTGTAGTTGTAGTAGTTGTAGTAGTAGCAGTAGCAACAGCAGCAGCAGCAGCAGCAGTAGCAGTAGTAGTAATAGTGCTTGTAGTAGTAGTGGTAGTCGATGTTGTAGTAGGAGTAGTAGTGGGAGTTGTAGTTGTTGGTGAACTGGTAGCAATAGCAGTAGTAGTTGTAGCAACAGTAGGAGTTGGAGTAGGAGTAGGAATTGTAGTAATCGTAGTAGTAGTAGGAGCAGTAGTAGTTGTAGCTATAGTGGGAGCAGTAAGAGTAGTCATAGTAGTGGGAATAGTGGTAGTCATTGTGGTAGTTTTTCTTGCAGCCGTAATAGTAGTAGTTGTTGTTGTTGTAGGAGTAGTTGTAGTAGCAATAGTAGTAATAGTAGTAGTTGTTGCCGTAGTTGTAGTAGTAGGAGTTGCAGGAAGAGTAGTAGTAGCAGTTGTAGTTGTTGGAGTAGTGGTAGCAGCAATACTAGTAGTTGTAGTAGAAGTATGAGTTGGAGTAGGATTGGAAGTGGGACTTATAGTTGTTTGAGTAGTGGTAGCATCTGTACTAGTAGTTGTAGTAGCACTAGGAGTTGGATTAGGGGTAGCAATAGTAGCAGTAGGAGTTGGAATAGTAGTAGAGGTTGTAGTAGTAGTAATAGTAGCAGTAGCAGTAGCAGCAGTAGTAGGAATTGTAGTAGTTGTAGTAGTAGTAGGAATAGTAGCAGTAGGAATCGGAATAGTGTAGAGGTAGTAGTAGTAGTAATAGTAGCAGTAGTACTAGTAGTAGTAGTAGTTGTTGTTCTCGTAGTAGTAGCAATAGTAGTAGTAGTAGGAATAGTAGTAATATTAGTAGTAGTCGTAGTAGTAGTAGTCATAGTAGTAGTTGTTGTAGTAATAGTAATAGCAATAGTAGTTGTAGTAGTTGTTGTAGTTGGAGTTGTAGTAAGAGTAAACTATGAGTCTGCGATGGAGTAGTAGTAAGAGTAGCAGTAGTAGTAGTAGTGTTAGTGTTAATACTATTGCTCCTTCTGCAAACGGTACTACTACTACTGTCACTACCACTAATACCTCTACTACTGCTCTTACTACTAATGCTTTTGCTGCTACTATAATTCTATTGCTACTACTACCACTACGACAACTAATACTACGTGTACTCTTGCTACTCCTACTACTACAACAACTATTATTTTTCATAATGATACTCCCGCTACTATCGTCACTACTACTACGAGTACTCCTACTACTACTGCTACTATTGCTACTCCCACTACTACGATTGCTGCCACTACATCCACTACTATCGCACCAACTACTACTACTACTGCTACTAGTACTCCCACTGCTACTGCTACTACTATGACTACTACTCTTGCTCATACTACTACTACTCCTACTGCTACTACTGCGGCTCCTGCTACTGTAGCTACTACTTCTTCTGCAACTACTACTACAACCTCTCCTGCTACTACTAATACTCCAACTACTACGTATACTGCTACTACTAGTACTGCTACCGCTGTTGTAACTCCTACTACTATGACTGCTCCTACTATTTCTACTACTGCTACTGCTACTATTGCTTCTACTACACCTACTTTTATTACCACTACAACTACTACTACTGCTGCCACTACTTCAACGATAACTACCGCCGTTGTTACTGCTACTACAACTACTATTACTCCAACAATTAACACCACCACTACTACTACTTTTGAGGAAACTATTGATGCTCTTACTATTACTGCTACTGCTACGACTTTTGCTACTACTTCTACTACTACTACGAATGGCACAACTGCTACTGCTATTACTACTGCCACTTCTGCTACTATTTCTATTATTGTTGCTGCTACTACTGCGACTACTACAACAACTACTACTTTTGCTACTACTGCCACTTCTACTACTATTACTAATACTTTTACATCAACTACTGCTACTGCTTCTACTACCATGTACTCCAACTACTGCTACTGCTGCTACTACTACTACTTCTACTTCAACTTCTGCAACTACTTTTGCTTCAACCATTACAACAACTACTATTGCTACTACTATTACAACTACTACTATTACTACTGCTATTACTACTATTGCTACTGCTACCATAACTACTACTACGACAAATACTACTACTACTAGTACTACTACTATTACTTATATTACTACTACTATTGCTACAACTACTTTAGCTACTATTACTACAATTGCTACTACTACTCTTACTATAACTACTGCTGCTACTATTACTACTACTACTATCGCTACTACTACTACCACTACTGCTCCTACTAATACTAGTACTGCTACTACTACTTCTACTATTGCTGCTACAGCTGCTGCTACTACTACTACTACTGCTACTGCTACTACCACTAGTGCTACTCCTACTACTACTACTACTACTACTACTACTACTACTACCGGTACTACTACTAATGCCACTATTACTACAACCACTATGACTACTGTAACAACTATTGCTACTACCGGTCCTTCTACAACTACTAGAACAACTACTGCTACTTCTACTACAACAACAACAACTACTACTACCAAAATTAATACTACTACGGTAACTGTTATTAGTATGACTTCTTGTCTTACTGTTACTTCTACAAATACTACTAGTACTTCTACTACTACTGTTGCTGCTGCTACTACAACCACTCCTCCTGCTACTACTTCTACTACAAATACTACTACTACTATTGCTACTATTGCGACAACTGGTAATACTGCTACTACTACTACTTCTACTACAAATTCTATGACAACTTCCACTACTATTACTTCTACTCCTACTACTACAACTAGAAATAGCAATAGCAGTAGAAGTAGTAGTAGTAGATGTTGTTGTTGTAGTATAGTAGTGGTAATGTGGTAGTAGTTGTAATTCTAGTAGTAGCAGTAGTAGTTGTAGCCAAAGAGGTAGTAGTATTAGTACTTGCTATAGTAGTCATAGTGGTAGCGATAGTAGCTGTTGTACTAGTAGCAGTGGTTCCAGTAACTGTAGTAGTTGTGGCAGTTGTAGCAGCAACCATAGTTGTGGTAGTGGTAATAGTAGTAGGAAAAGCAGTAGTTGCAACGATAGTAGTAGTAGTAGAAGTAATAATAGTAGTCGTAGTAACAGTAGAGTTACTAGTAGAAGAAGCAGTAGTAGCAGTAGCATTGGTAGCAGTTGTAGAAGTTGTAGTGTAGTAGTAATAATAGTAGTAGTAGAGGTAGTGGCAGTAGTTGTAGCAGTAGTAGTACTAGTAGCATTAGTGGCTGAATTAGTAGTAGTTATAGAAATAGTAGAAGCGGTAGCAGTAGTTGTAGCATCAGTAGCAGTAGTAGCAGTTACAGTAGTAATAGTAATAGCATTAGTAGCAGAAGTAGCAGTCATTGTAGTGGTGGCAGTATTAGCAGTAATAGCTGAAGTCGCTGAAGTAGCAGTACTAGCAGTTGTAGTAGTAGTAGTAGTAGCAGGAGTAGTAGTTGTAGCAGTAATAGTTATAGCAAAATATGTAGTAGTAGTAGTAACAACAATATTAATAGCTGTAGTAGCTATACTAGTACTAGCAGTGTTAGTAGTAGCAACAGTAGTAGCAGTTGTAGTTGCAGCAGAGGTGGTAGCAGTATTAATAGAAGTAGCAGAAGTAGTAGGAGTAGTAGAAGCAGTAGAAGATCTAGTTGTAATATTAGTAGTTGCAGTGGAAGTACTAGTATTAGTAGTAGTAGAAGTAGTAGTAGTAGCGCTAGTAATAGTTGGAGTAGCAGTAGCTGTAGCAATAGTAGTAGCCGTAGGAGTAGTGGTAGTAGTATTTTGTAGTAGTTGTTGTTATTGTTGTAGCAATAGAAGCAGTAGTAGCAATAGTAGTAGAAGTAGTACTAGTACCAGTAGTAATTTTGTGATAGTCAAACTGGTGTTGGCAGTAGTGGTAGTAGTAGCAGTAGTAGTAGTTGTTGTTGTCGCAATAGTAGCAGCAGTAGCAGTAGAAGTAGAAGTAATAGTAGTAACAGTAGTAGTTGTAGTGGCAGTCGAAGCAGAGGTAGCATTAGTTGCAGTGGTAACCGTAGTTTCTATAGCAATAGTAGTAGTAGTCGTAGCAATAGTAGTAGCAGCAGCAGTAGTAGTAGAAGTTATAATAGAACTAGAAGTAGTAGTAATAGCAGTAATAGTAGTAGTAGTAGTAGTCGTAGTAATAGTAGTAGTAGTAGTAATACTAGTAGTAGCAGTTGTAATAGTAGTAGCAGTAGTATTAGTTGGAGTAGCAGCAGTAGTAGTAGAAGTAGTAGTAGCTGCGAAAATTATAGTATGAGAATTAGTATTAGTAGAAGTAGTAGCGGTAACAGCGTTAGTAGTATTAGTATTAGTTATAGTAGTCATTGTAGTAACAACAGTAATAGTAGCAATAGTAAAGCAACTATAGTGGTTGTAACAGTTGTAGCAGCAGTTCTAGTAGTAGTAGTTGTAGTAGTATTGGCAGTAGCATTAGTTATAGCAGTTGTAGTAGTAGCGGTAGTAGTAGGAGTAGTAATAGTAATAGTAGTAGTAGTTGTTGTAGCAGCAGCAGCAGCAATTGTAGCTATTGTAGCAATAGTAGTAGCGGTAGCAGTAGCAGTAGTAGCAGTAGTAGTAGTGGTGGTGGTAATAGTAGTAGTAGTAGTAGCAGTAATAGCAGCAGCTGCAAAAGTAGTAGTAGTATTAGTAGTAGTGATTGTAGTACTAGTAGCTGTAGTAGTAGTGAGAGTAGTAGTAGTAGTAGTAGTAGTAGTAGTAGTAGTAGTAGTAGTAGCATTAGTAGTAATAGTAGTCGTAGCCATAACAGTACTAGCAATAGTAATAGCAGAAGTCATAGTGGTACTAGTAGTAGTGATAATAATTGAGGCAATAGTAGTCGTAGCAGCAGCAACAGTAGTAGCAGGAGCATTAGTAGTTGTAGTAGAAGTAGTTGCAGTAGTTCTACCAGCGGCAACAGTAGTTCCAGTAGTAGTAGTACATGTAGTAGATGTAGCAATAGCAGGAGTAGTTGTAGTCATAATAGTAGTAGTAGTAGTAGGAGGAGAAGTTGTAGTCGCAGTTGTAGTAGTAGTAATAATAGTAAAAGAAGTCATAGTCGTAGTAGGTGCAGAGTTAGTTTTGGTATTAGTAGTAGTTTTTGTTGTAGTAGAAGTAGCAATAGTTATTATAGTAGTAGTAGAAGTAGCAGTAGTAGCAGTAGTTGGTATAGTAGTCGTAGTGGTCGTAGTACTAGTGGCATTAGTTGTTGTACTAGTTGTAGTAGTAGTAGTCATCACAGTCGTCATAGCAGTAGCCGTGGTAGTAGCAATAGTAGGAGTAGTAGGAGTAGCAATAAAAGTAGTAGCAGTAGTAGCAGTAACAGTAAAAGCAGTAGTAGTAGTAGTCGTAGGAGTAGTAGTAGTAGGAGGAGGAGGAGTAGGAGTAGCATTAGTAGTAGTAGCAGTAGTGGTAGTAGTAGTAGCAATGGTAGCAGCAGTAGTCGTAGTAGAAGCTGTAATAGTAGTAGTAGGAGTAGTTGTTGTTGTTGTTGTTGTAGTAGTAGTAATAGTAGAAGTAGTTATAGCAATAGTAGTGGTATTAGTAGTAATACGTGTTGTAGTAGTACAAGTAGTATTCGCAATAGTAGTAGTAGTAGTGGTGGTGGTGGCAGTAGTTGTAGCAGTAGTGGTACTAGTAGCATTAGTGGCAGAAGTAGTAGTAGTTATAGCAGTAGTAGAAGTAGTAGCAGTAGTTTAGCATTAGTGGCTGCAGTAGCTGTAGTAGGAGTTACAGTAGTAATAGTAGTAGCATTAGTGGCAGAAGTAGCAGTTGTTGTAGTGGTGGCAACAGTTGTAGTAGTAGCCACAGTAGCTGAAGAGCAGTAGTTGCAGTCGGAGGCATATTAGCAGCAGCAGCAGCAGTAGTAGTAGCTATATTAGTTGTAACAAAGCAAGTAGTAGTAGTAGTAGTAGTAACAGCATTATTAATAGTCATAGTTGCAATACTGGTTGTAGTTGTGGTAGTAGTAGAAATTGTAGTAGTAGAAGTAGTAGCAGTTATAGTAGTGGCAGAGGTGGTAGCAGTAGTAATAGTAGTAGCAGAAGTAGTAGTAGTAGTAGAAGCAATAGAAGTTATAGTTGTAATATTAGTAGTAGTAGTGGTAGTAGTAGTTGTAGTAGTAGTAGTAGTAGCACTAGTAGCAATTGCAGTAGCAGTAGCTATAGCAATAGTAGTAGCCGTCGGAGTAGTGGTTGTAGTATTTCTAGTAATAGTCGTTGTTGAAGCAATAGTAGAAGTAGTAGCAGTAGTAGTAGAAGTAGTAGTAGAAGTAGTTATAGTAGCAGTAGAATTTTTAGTGGCAGTGAAATCGCTGGCAGCAATAGTGGTAGTAGTTGCAGTAGCAATAGTTATTTTTGTTGTTGTTGTTGTGGCAACAGTAGCAGTAGTTGCAGTAGTAATAGAAGTAATAGTAGTAGAAATAGTAGTTGTAGTGGCAGTCGAAGAAGTAGTAGCAGTAGCAGCAATAGTAACCATAGCAGCAATAGCAGTAGTAGTAGCAGTCGTAGCATAAGTAGCAGCAGTAATAGTAGTAGTAGTAGAAGTAGTAAAAGAGCTAGAAGAAGTAGTAGTAGTAATACTGGTGGTAGCAGTCATGGTAGTTGTGGCAGTAGTATTAGTTGGAGTAGCAATAGCAGTAGCTATAGTAATTGTAGTATGAGAAGTAGTAGTAGTAGCAGCAATAGCAACAATAGCGATAGTAGTATTACTAGTAGTTGTAGTAGTCGTTGCAGTAGCAGCAGCAACAATGGCAGTAGTAGCAGTTGTTGAGCAACTATAGTACTTGTAACAGTTGTAGCGGTAGCTATAGTAGTAGTAGTAGCATTAGTTATAGTAGCTATAGTAGTAGCAGCAGTAGTAGTGAGAGTAGTAGTAGTTGTTGTTGTTGTTGTTATTGTGGTTGTTGTAGTAGTAGTGGTAGCAGCAGCAGCAACAACAGCAGCAACAGTACTAGTAGTGGTAATAGTAGTAGTAGTAGCAGTTATATCTGCAGCAGTAGGCAGTAGTTTTAGTATTATTAGTAGCAGTTGTAGTAGTACTAGTAGCAGTAGTAGTGGTGATAGTAGTAGTAGTAGTAGTAGTAATAGTAGTCACAACATTAGTAGTAGTCGTAGTAGTAGCCATAGCAGCACTAGCAGTAGCAATAGCAGAAGTTATAGTGGTAGTCGTAGTGGAGGTAATAATAGAAGCAATAGTAGTTGTAGCAGCAGCCGTAGTAGTAGCAACAATAGGAGTAATCGTAGTAGAAATAGTAGCAGGAGTGGCAGTTGTAGTAGTACTTGTGGTAGATGTAGCAGCAGCAGGAGTAGTTGTAGTTATACTAGTAGTAGCAGTAGTAGTAGCAGAAGTTGCAGTTGTAGTTGTAGTTGTAGTAATAGTTGGAGATGAAGTCCTAGTGGTAGCAGTAGCTGTATTAGTTTTGATAGTAGTAGTTGTTGTTGTTGTAGCATAAGTAGCAGTAGTTGTTATAGAAGTTGTAGAAGTAGCAATAGTAGTAGTAGTAATTATAGTAGTCATAGTGATCGTAGTATTAGTGGCATTAGTAGTAGTTCGAGTAATAGTAGTAGTAGTCATCACAGTAGTGGTAATAGAAGTAGCAGTAGTAGTAGCAGTAGTAGGACTAGCAAGAGTAGCAATAGTAGTAACAGCAGCAGTAGTAGTAGTAGTAGTAATAGTAAAAGTAGTAGTAGGAGTAGGAGTAGCTGTAATAGTAGTAGCAGTAGTGGTTGTAGCAGTAGCGGTGCAGTAGTAGTAGTAGTAGTAGTAGTACCAACAGTAATAGTAGTAGTAGGAATAGTAGTTGTTGTTGTAGTAGTAGTTGTTGTTGTTGTAGTGATAGTAGGAGAGAAGTACTGCACAATAGCAGTGGGTATTACCTACGTAAAATAGGTTGTTGTAGTAGTACAAGGAGTCCTCTAAAATAGTAGTCGTAGGTGTTGTTGTAGGTCGTAGTAGTTGTTTGTGGTAGTACAGTCGTAGCAGTCAGTACTCTTAGTACTAGTTGTACGTACTTAGTCTGACAGTAGTATTATTATTAGAAGCAGTAGTAATAGTTGTATTGCTAGTTGTAATTATTATGGGAGGAGTCGCAGTAGTGGTGGTAGATGTAGTTGTAGTAGTAGTAGTCGTAGTGGTAGTTGTATTAGTAGTAGTAGTAGCAGGCGACGTAGTAGCAACAGTAGTAGTAGTAGTAATATTAATAGGAGTAGTTGTAGTTGTAGTAGGGGTACAAGTAGCAGCAGCAGCAGTGGTAGTAGAAGTAGTAGTTGTACTAGTAGTAGTAGTAGCTGGAGTAGCAGTAGTGCTAATAGTAGAAGCAGTAGCAGTAGTAGTAGAAGTTGAAGTTGTAGTAGCAATGGTAGTAGTTCTGGTTCTAGTAGTAGTAGCAGCAGCAGCAGTAGTAGTAGTAGTCATAGTACTAGTAGTAGCAGTAGTAGTAGTTCTGGAAGTAGTAGTGGCTGTTCCAGAAGCAGTAATAGTAGTAGCCATCGTAGTAGTAGTAACAGGAGTAGTAGTAGTAGTAGTAGTAGTAGTAGTAGCAGCAGTAATAGTAGTAGTTGTTGTAGTAGTAGTTGTTGTTGTAGTAGTAACAGCAGTAGTAGTAGTAGTGGTAAAATTTGTAGGACGAATAACAGTAGTTGTAGTAGAAGTATTTGGAATAGGAGTAGTAGTTATAGCAGTAGGAGTACTAGTTGTAGTAATAGTAGTAGTAGTAGTAATACTAGTTATAGTAGTAGTAGTTATTATAGTAATAGTAGCAGAAGACGTTATAGTAGGAATAGTTATTGTCGTAGTAGGAGTAGCTGTAATTGGAGTAGTAGTAGTACTAGTTGTGCTAGTAGTAGTAGTAGCTGGAGTAGCATAGTGCTAATAGTAGTAGCAATAGCAGTAGTAGTAGAAGTTGAAGTTGTAGTAGCACTGGTAGTAGTTCTAGTTCTAGTAGTAGTAGTAGTCATAGTACTAGTAGTAGTAGCAGTAGTAGTTATGGGAGTAGTAGTGGCTGTTCCAGAAGTAGTAATAGTAGTAGCCATCATAGTAGTAGTAGCAGGAGGAGTAGTAGTAGTAGTAGTAGTAGTAGTAGTAGTAATAGTAGCAGCAGTAATAGTAGTAGTTGTTGTAGTAGTAGTAGCAGTAATAGTAGTAGTGGTAAAATTTGTAGCATGAATAACAGTAGTTGCAGTAGAAGTATTGGGAATAGGAGTAGTAGTTATAGCAGTAGGAGTACTAGTTGTAGTAACAGTAGTAGTAGTAGCAGTAGGAGTACTAGTTGTAGTAACAGTAGTAGTAGTAGTAATACTAGTTATAGTAGTAGTAGTTATTATTGTAGTAGTAGTAGCAGCTGTTATAGTAGGAATCATTATTGTCATAGTCGGAGTAGCTGTAATAGGAGGAGTAGTAGTAGTAGTAGTTGAGTAGTAGTAGTTGTAGTAGTAGTGGCAATAGTAGTTGTAGCAGTAGTAGTAATAGTAATAGTAGTTGTAGTAGTATTAGTAGTAGGAAAAGGAGAAGTTGTAGTAGAAGTAGTTGCAACAGTGGTAGTAGCCGCAGCAGCAGGATTAATAGTTGTTGCCGTAGGAAAACTAGCAGGAGTTGTAGCAGGTAGAGTAGTTGGAGTAGTAGTGATAGCTGTGGTAGTAGTGGTAGTAGAAGTAATAGTTGTAGTAATAATCGTAGAAGTAGTGAGGGTAGTAGCAGCAGCATTAGATGCGGTAGTAGTAGTAGCAGTAGTGGTAGCAACAGCAGCAGTAGTAGTTGTAGTAGTAACCGTAGTAGTAGTTGTGGTAGTAGCAGGAGTTGTAATAGTAGCAGTTCGACAGTTGAAGTAGTAGTTGAAGTAGTCACAGTTGTAGCGGAAGTAGAAATAGTAGTACCAGTAATAGTAGTTATTGTAGCAGCAATAGTAGTAGCGGTAATAATGTTAGTAGTTGTAGCAGAAGTAGTAGCAATAGTAGAAGTAGGGGGAGAGGAAGTAGTAGTAGTTGGAGTAGTAGTAGTAGTAGTAGTAGCAGTAGTAGACACAGTAGTAGTAGTAGTATTAGTAGTCGTAGTAGTAGTTGGAAGAGAAATTGCAACAATAATAGTAGGAATAGTTGCAGTAGTTGTAATAGTAGTAGTAGTAGTAGTAGTAGTAGTAGTAGTAGTAGTAGTAGTACTAGTAGTAGTTGCAGTTGCAACTATTACAGTAGTAGCAGTAGCAATAGTTGTAGTAGTAGTATTAACGCTAGTTGCCGCAGTAGCAGTAGTAGTATTAGGAGGAGTAGTAGTAGCAGAAGAAGTAGTTGTACTTGTAGTAGTAGTAATAGTAGTAGTTGCGGTACTAGTAGCAGTAGTAGTGGCCGTAGTAGTAGTAGAAGTAGTGCTAGTTGTTGCAGTATTAGAAGTAGTAGTAGCAGTAGTTGTGGTAGATGTAGTAGCAGCAGTAGTTGTCATAGAAGAACTAGTAGTAGTAGTACTAGTAGTATCAGTAGCAATAGTTGTTGTAGTAGCTGTAGCAGTTGTAGTATTAGAAGAAGTAGTAGTAGTTGTTATTGTAGGAGTAGTAGTAGTAGTTGTTGTTGTTGTTCTTGTTATTGTAGCAGTAGTACTTGTTATTATAGTAGTACTAGTAGCAGTAGTAGTTCTAATAGTAGTGGTAGTAGTAGTCGTTGTAGTAGTAATAGTAGTAGTAGAAGCATTAGTAGCTACGTTGGTTGTAATAGAAGTAGTAGCAATGGCAATTGTAGCAGAAGTAGCAACCGTAGTAGTAGTTGTGTTAGCAGAAGTAGAAGTTGTAGTACTACTAGTAGTAGTAGTGCTAGTAGAAGCAGTAGCAGTGTAGTAGCAATAGCAGCTATAGTAGTAGGAGGAGGAGTCATAGTAGTAGTAGTGGTAGTAACAACAACAACAACAACAACAACAGTAGTAGTAGTAGTAGTGGAAGCAGCTGTAGCAATAGCAATTGTAGTAGTATTACGAGGAGCAGTAGTAATAGTATTAGTAGCCATAGTAGTAGTAGTAGTTGTTGTTGTAGTGGTAGTAGTAGTAGTATTTCTAGTAGTACTAGTAGTAGCAGTAATAGTAGTAGTAGCACCAAAAGTAGTAGCAGTAGCACTAGTTCTTGCTGTAGCATTTGTAGTAGTAGGAGCAGTAGCTATTGTAGGAGTAGCAGTAGTAGTAGCAGTTGAAGTAGTAGTAGTTGTAGAAGTACCAAGAGTAGTAGTTGTAGTAGAAGCAGCAACCCTAGTAGCAGTAGTAGTAGAAGTAGTAGTAGTAGCAATAGTAGTAGTAGTGGTGGTCGCAATAGTGGTAGCAGTAGCAGCAGCATCAGCAGCAGTAGCAGTAGTAGCAGTAGCAGTAGTAGTCGCGGTAGTAGTAGCAATAGTAGTAGTTCCAGTAGTAGTAGGAGGAGGAGAAATAGATGTAGTAGTATTAGTAGCAGTAGCTGCAATTGCAACAACAACAGTCGTAGTAGTAGTTGTAGTAGTAGCAGTCTCTGTTGTAGTAGTAGTAGTAGTAGTCTCAGTTGCAGTATTAATAGTTGTATTAGTAGTAACAACAGCAAGAGGAGCAGCAGTAGGAGTAGCAGTAGTATTAGTAGTAACAGTTGCAGCAGAAATAGTAGCAATCGTAGTAGTGGTAGTAGTAGTAGTTGTTGTAGTAGTAGCAGTAGCAGCAGTGGTGGTTGTAGGTGTTGGAGTAGAAGTTGTAGCTACAGTAGTTGTAGTAGTGGTAGTAGTTCCCATAGTAGTAGTAGTAGTAGTCATAGAAGTTATAGTAGTCGAAGTAGCAGTTGTAGTCGTGGTAGTAGTAATAGCAATATTAGTTGTAGAAATAGGAGTAGTTGTAGTAGTAGTAGTAGCAGCAATAGTAGTTGTATTAGTATTAGCAGTTGTAGTAGCAGGTGTTGTCGTACTAGTAGTAGCAGAAGAAGAAGAATTAATAGTAGTAATTGTTGTAGTAGCAGTGATCGGGGTAGTAGCGATAGTAATAGTAGTCGTAGTAGCTGTAGTAGTGGTAATAGGAGTAGCAGTAGGAGGAGGAGGAGGTGGAGAAGTAGTAGTAATAAGAACAAAATTAGTTGCAATAGTAGTAGTAGAAGTAGGAGGAGTTTGAGTAGTAGTAGTAGTTGCAGCAGCAGTAGCAGTAGTAGTTGCAGCAGCAGTAGCAGTAGTAGTAAATAGTCGTCATTGTAGTAGTAGTAATAGTAGTAGTAGTAGTAGTAGTAGTAGTAATTCTATTAGTGTCAGT
The DNA here is from genome assembly GCA_005019695.1 of Trichopus zeylanicus subsp. travancoricus. NCBI lineage: Eukaryota > Viridiplantae > Streptophyta > Magnoliopsida > Dioscoreales > Dioscoreaceae > Trichopus > Trichopus zeylanicus. The sequence goes on from RXID01019184.1 coordinate 33,631, forward strand.
AGTAGTACTACTATTAGTGATTGTAGTACCGTAGAAGTAGTTTTAGTTGTAGTAGCATTTTCAGTAGCTATAGCAGTAGTAGTATTAATAGCAGTAGTTGTAGTAGTAGTAGTAGTAGTAGTAGTAGAAGTAGTAGGAGAAGTTATTGAAGTAGTAGTGGTAGCAGTAGTAGTGGTAGTAATAGTAGTAGTAGCTGTAGTAACAATAATAGTAGCTATAGTAGTTGTAGCAGTAGTAGTACAAGTAGTAGTAGTAGCAGTAGTATTAGTAGGAGTAGTAGTAGCAATGGTAGTAGCAGTAGCTTCTGTAGCAGCAGCAATAGTAGTAGTAGTAATAGCAGTTGCAGTTGAAGCAGTAGTAGCAGTAGCTGTTGTAAGAGTGCTAACAGTAGCAGTTGTAGTTGTAGTCGTAGTCGTCGTAGTAGTAGTCACAGTAGTAGTAGCAATAGTAGAATTTGTAGTTGCTGTAACAACAATAATAGTAGGAGGAGATGGAGTAATAGTAGTTGTTGTTGTTGCAGGAGTACTAGTAGTAGTAGTAGTATCTATTGGAGTATCACTAGTATTAGCAATTGTAGAAATAGTAGAATTTCTAGTAACAGTAGTAGTAGTAGTAGTGGCTGTATAAGCAGTAGAAGCAGTAGCAATAGTAATAGTTGTAGTAGAAGTTGCAGTAGTAGCAGTAATAGCAATTGTATAAGTAATCGTCATGGCAGTAGTAGCAGTAGCAATTTTTGCAGTAGTAGTAGCAGTAATAGTAGCAATAGCCGTCGAAGTAGTAGCAGTAATAGCAGTAGTAGTGGAAGCAGTAACTGTAGTAGCCGTAATAATAGCAATAGTAGTACTAGCGGAAGTAGCAGTAGCAGCAATAGCAGTAGCAGAAGTAGAAGCAGTAGCAGTGCTTCTAGTAGCAGTGGTTCTAGTAGATAAAGTATTAGCAATAATAGTAGTAGTAGCAGCAGCAGTAGAATTACTACTACTACTCCTACTCCTACTTGGGCTACTACTACTACTATTCCTACACCTATCACTACTATCACTTCTCCTGCTCCTACTGCTTCTACTATCGCTTCTACTACTACTATTATTACTACTTGTACTCCTATTCCTACTCTTGCTCCTACTACTACTCTAGCTCCTACTATAGATACTCCTAATCCTGCGATTATTGCAGTTGCTACTACAACTTCTACTACTGCTACTGCTGTAGTTGCTGCTGCTACTTCTACTGCTACTCATACAACGACTACCTGTACTACTACTACTGGTCTTAGTGCTACTGCAGTAGCTGCTGCTATGACAACTTTTACTATAACTATAACTAGTACAACAACTACTACAACTGCTACACCTACTACAATTACAACTACAACTACAACATATTCTACTCCTACTAAAACCACTAGTACTACTACCACTGCAGTAACCACTACAATTACCTCTACTGCTACCGCTACTGCTATTGCCACTGCTACTGCTACTACTACTACTGCTACTGCTACTACTACTGCGACTCCTACTACTACTACTACTGGTACAACTACTTCTACACCTACTAAAACTACTACTGCTAGTACTGCTCCTACTATTAGTACTTCTACTACTACTACTGTTACGCCTACTACAACTACTACTATTAAAAAAACTATAAATACTACTACTACTCCTGCTATTGCTGCTGCTACTACTACTACTAATACTACTTTTCCTACTATGAGTACTACTTCTACTACTACTACTATTATTGCTATTGCTACCGCAACTACTACCAATACTATTGCTACTAATGCTTTCGCAACTACTGCTACTACTACTTCTACCTCTTCTACTATTACGACTACTACTTTTACTACAACTACTACTATGGCTACTACTTCTACTACTACTACTCATGTTACTATTACCACTATCAGTACTACTACTACTCCTACTACTGCTATTACTACAACTGCTACAATTGCTACTACTACTACTACTATTAGTACTACGACCATTACTGCTACTAGTCCTACTACTACTTCTATTACTAGAACAATTGCTACAACTACTACGACTACACCTACTAGTACTACGACTACTACTTCAACTACTACTACTAATACTACTACTACAACTACTACTGCCATAACTATAACTACTACTACTACTACTACCTCTAATACTACTACTATGGCTACTACTACTACACTACTACCACAACAACTACTCGTACAACTACAACTATTACAACAAATAATACTACTACTACAACTACTCCCACTACTCCCATTGCTACTACTGTTACTACTACAGCGACAACAACTTTTACGGCTACTACTACTATTACTACTACTACTTCTACTACTACTACTCCTGCTATTACAACTACTACTCCTATTGCTACTGCTACTACTACTACCAGTAATACTACTATTGCTCCTCCTACAACTGCTGCTACTACTACTACTACTACTATTCCTACGGCAACTACTACTAATGCCGCTATTACTACTTCCACCACTACTACAACACTTACTACTACTTTTGTGACTGCTACTACAACATCTACTACTACGCCTACAACTACTACAACTACTATTGCTACAACTACTACACCTACAATTACAACCACTGCTGCTACTAGTACTACTTATGCTTCTTCAACTACTACTACTACTACTACTACTACTACTACTACTACTACTACTACTACTAGAACTACTACTAGTACCACTGCAAATATTGCTACTACTACAACTACTATTGCATCAACAACAATTACAACTATTACGACTACTGCTACTACTATTCCACCTACTACTACTACTACTACTCCCATTACTGCTAACTACAGGTCCTACTGCTACTACTACTACAGCTACGACTTCTATTACTGCAACAACTACTACAACAACTACTACTACTACAACTACTACTACCACTACTACAACTATTGCTATTGCTGCTACAACAACAACTACTACTACTCCTCCTCCTCCTACTACTACTACCACAACTACTACTATTGCTCCTACTACTGCTACTACTGCAACAAGTATAACAACTACTGCTGTTGCTGCTACTACTGCAACTACTACTTCTTCTACTACCTCTACTACTACAACTACTACTACTATTACTACACTACTACTACAACAACAACAACAACTACTACTACTACTCCTACAACTACAACTATTACTAGAAATAATACTACTACTGCTAATAGTACAACTACTAAAACTTCTCCTACTACTATTGCTACTACTACTACTACTATTGCAGCTGCTGCTTCTTCAACTACTACTACAGTTACTACTACAACTACTTCTACTACTACTACTGTACTATTATGATCACAACCCCTTTTGCTGCCACTACTACTCCTACCGCTACTACTACTACTACAACAACTACTGCTACTACTACCACAACTACAACTGTTGCTACTGTTACGACAACAACAACAACTACTACTACTCCTCTTACTACCACTTGAATTACTACTGCTACTATAAGTACTAATGCTACTACTACTACTACTGTTACTACTACCACTACTACTGCTACTACTACTGCAACTTCTACTACAACTACTACTTCATTACTTTTAGTATTACTACTACTACTGCTACTACTACTTCTATTACTTCTAGTATTACTGCTACTATTACTACAACTATTCATCCTATTACAACAACAACTACTACTACTACATCTACTACTACTACTACTAATACTATTAATACTATTACCAGTACTATTGCAACAACTACAGTAACGACAACAACCACTACTACAACTACAACTATTGCTCCTACTACTACTAGTACTCCTACTACTACTAATACTGCTACTACTACTACTACACTTACTGTTGCTACTACCACTACTACTATTACTACTGCTACTATTATTAATACTACTACTACTACTACTACTACTACTACCACTATTATTACTACTACGACTACTACTACTAGCACTACTACTACTTCTACTCCTACACCTACTACTTCTACTCCTACTGCTACTCCTACTCCAACACTTACTCTTATTACTCCAACTACTACTATTGTTGCTACTATTACTACTACTACTACCACTCTTACTACTAATACTACTGCTTCTACAACTACTGCTACAACAACTACTACTACTCTTACTACTGCTAATCCTACTGCTACTCCTACACCTACACTTACTCCTATTACTATTGTTGCTACTACTACTACTATTACTACGACTACTACTGCTGCTGCTACTGCTGTTACTAGTTCTACTGCTGCTGCTGCTGCTACTACTACTAGTAGTAGTGCTACTATAACAACCACTACAATAACAATGACTATTACCACTATTGCTATTACTACTGCTGCTACTACTGCTACTACTACTACTATGACTACTACTACTACTACTACTACTACTACTACTACTACTACTACTGCTGCGACTACTGCTATTGCTACTACTACCATGGCTACTACTGCTGTTATTGTTACTACTACTACTACTATTACTACTACTGCTATTGCTGCTACTACATTGCCGTTATTATAGTTGTTGTTGCAACCACAACAACAACAACCACAGTTGTTGCTACTACTGCTACTACTATTGCCACTAGTACTACTGCTACTACCACTAGCACTACTACTGCAGTTGCTACTACTAATTCTACTACTACTACAACAACTAAAACTTCTCCGACTACTATTACAACTGCTACTACACTGCTACTCCAACTAATAATAGAGCTGCTGCTACTACTACAACAATGACTAGTATTACTGTGACGACTACTACTAGTGCAACTACTATTACTACTATTACTCGTACTACTATTACTACTATTGCAAATACTGTTACCACTAGTTTGACTACCACAACTAAAACTACTGCTACTACAAGTACTAATACCAATACCAACACCACTACTACTACTAAGGCTACAACTACTACTGCCACTACTATTACTTTCTCAACTACTTTTACTACTGCTACTACTATAGCTACTACTGCTACTACTGCTACTACCACTACTGCTACTATGACAAGTACTACCACTACTGCTACCAATACTTTGACTGCAACAATGACTACTATTACTATTGCTACTATACTACTACTACTGCTGCTGCTATTGCTACAGCTACTACAGTACTACTACTACTTCTACTACTACTTTCGCTGCTATTACTACTACTACTAGTACTACCTCGGCTACTACATCTACTACTACTACTAGGAAAAATACTACTAGTACTAGTACAAACAATACTACTACTGCTGCTACAACAATAACTACTGCTACAACTACTATGGCTACTACTGCTACTACTACGACGACTGCTACTACTACTACTAGTACAACTACTACGACATCTACAACTACTACTACTCCAACTCCTTCTATCACAACTTCTACTACTACTACTACTCCTATGAGTACTGCTACTGCTTCCACTACAACTACAACAACAACTACTACTACTACAAATACTGCTACTATTACTACTCCCACAACTACCCCTACTACTGCTGCTGCTCCTACTACTATAACTACTACTAAAACTATTGCTAGTTCTTCTACTAATACTACTACTACTAATGCCACAACTACTACAACTACATCTACTACTACTCATACCAAAACTACTACTACTACAACAAGAACTACTACTACTAATACTATTACGAGTACTACTACTACTACTCATGCTACTACTACTCCTCCTACTACTTCCCCTACTACTATTACAATGACTACTACAACTTCTTCTACTTCAAC
>RXID01019185.1:0-15247 GCA_005019695.1 Trichopus zeylanicus subsp. travancoricus
CTACAACTACTAATATTGTTGCTGCTACCACTATCATTGTTACTACTACTACTACTATGACAACAACAACAACTATCTCTACTGCTACTACTATTGTTGCTACAGTACTACTACAACTTTTGCTACTTTTCTATGACTGCCACCACTACTACTATTACTTCTATGGCTACTACTGCTATCAGTACTACGATTGCAATTATTACTACTGTAGCTACTACTTCAACAACTACTACTACCAATGCCACTATTGTAACTGCTACTACTACTACTTCTGCTACTACTACTAGTACAACTACTGTTGCTACTACTATAACTGCAACTACTACTACTCCTACTGCTGCTACTACTATTACCATTACTACTACGACAACAACAACTACCACAACTATTGCTACAATTACTGCTACTACTGCTACTAGTACTACTACTACCACTCCTACTATTATTACTACTACAACCACTGCTACCACTATTGATACTCCTACTACTATAGCTACTACTACTACTTATACTTCTACTGCCACTACTACTACTCCTACTACTTCTACTATCGCCCCTACTATTACTACCACTCGTATATCTATTAGTTCTACAACTGCTTCTATTGCTTCTACTGCTACAACTAGTACCACTCCTACTACTGCTTCTACTACTACCACTAATATTGCACCTATTAGTGTTGCTATTATTACTTTTGCTACTATTACTAATACTACTTCTACTACTGCTACTACTTCTACTACTACTACGGCTGCTACGACTACTACTACTACTATGACTATTGCTACAATAGCAACTATTACTATTATTGCTTCTGCTACTACTGCTACTTCTGCTATTACTATTAATAAAACTACTACTTCGATTACAATTACTAGTACTACTTCTACTATGACTACTATTGCTATTACTACTACGACTACTATTTCTACTACTACTACTAATCCTACAACTTTTGCTTCCACTACTACCCCTACTACTACAACTGCTACTCCTACTACTAATACTTATTCTGCTCCTACTACTATTACTACGTCTACTACAACTACTACTAGTACTACTGCTACCACTACTGCTACTTTGCTACTACTACTGTAAGTACTACTAATACTACTGTTACTACTACTGCTACTCTCTTACTACTGCTACTAGCGCTACTACTACTACTATAATTTTACTACTACAACTGCTACTACTGCTACTTCTGCTGCTACTGCAGCAACAACTGCTACAGCTACTGCTACTATTTCTGCCGCTGCTACCACTACTACTACATCTACTGCTACTACCATTACTCCAACTACTTCAATAACTACTACTGCGGCTACTAATACTACGACAACTACTACTACTACTACTTGTGCTAGTGCTGCACTACTTCTCCTACTTCTGCTGCTGCTACAGTGCTAGAACTTCTATTGCTACTACTACTATTTGTAATACTGCTACTTCTACTCCAACTGCTACTACTACTAGTACTCTGCTCCTACTGCTACTACTACTACTACTTCTACTACTACTACCACTACTACTGCTGCTACTACTACTAACACTACAATAGCTACTATTGCTGCTGCTACTACTCCTACTACTACCACCGTTGCTACTACTACCATAATGACTACTACTGCTACAACAACTACTATGACTACTACTACCACTACTACTACTACAATTACTACTACTACTACCACTACTACTACTACTACTATTACTACTACCACCGCTACAACAACTACTACTATAGCTACTACTCCTCCTCCTCCTCCTATTACAACAACTACTGCTACTATTACTATCACTAATACTACTAATACTACTAAAACAACTAGTCCTACTTCAACACCGACTACTACTACAACTACTACTGCTACAAATTCCACTCATACTACTACAACGACTTCTACTGTGGCAAGTACAACAATAACTACCACTACTATGACTTCTAATACGACAACAACAACAACAACAACTACTACTACTACTACTATTACTGCTACTACTTCTACTGCTACTTCTTCGACTGCTAGTACTATTTCTACTACTCCTAATACTCCTTCTGCTACAACGGCAACTATTGCTACTACTACTAGTAGTATTACTATAACTATTCCGAATACTACTACTATTACTACTAGTACAACTACTAGTACTACTACAACAATTACTACTACTCCTAATACTGCTACTCCTCGTACTACTCCTACAACAACTATTGCTACTACAACTAGTGCTTCTACTACAGCAATTTTTGCTATAACTTAAACTACTACACTTGCACCTACTACTACCACTACTACTACTTCTACCACTGACACGACTTCTACTACGACTAATGCTACTATTACCATTACTACTAGAACAACTACTACTACAACTCTTACAACAACAACTACTACAACAACTAGTGCTACTACTACGACGACTTCTGCTACTTCTACAACTACTACACTGGCTCCTACAGCTAATACTACTACTACTGCTACTTCTACAATCACTACTACTGCTCCTACTACTCCTCCTCCTCCTACTACTGGTACTACTACTATTAATACTAATACTACTACTACTACTAGTACAACTATTCCTACTCTTACTACTACTACTACTCCTCCTCCTCCTCCTCCTCCTAATACTACGACTATTTCAACCACTCCTGCTACTCCTACTACTACTACCACTACTACTACTACTACAACTACTACTACTACTACTACTACTACTACTACTACTACTACAACAACTACTACTACAACTACTACTACAACTAATACTACTACTACTACTACTACTTCTACTCACCCTCTTGCTACTAATACTACTCCAGCTACTACTACTACTATTACTACTACGACTCCTACTCCAATTCCTACAGCTACTTCAACTCCTACTACTACTACTGCCCCTACACCAACTACAACTACTCCTGTTACTACTACTATTCCAACTCCTCCTACAGCTGCGGCTATTAGTACTATTAGTACTACAACTATTGCTGCTCCTACTATTACCACTACTACTACTACAACTACTCCTACTACTACTCCTGCATCTACTACTGCTCCTACTACTTATGCTACTACTGCCACGACTTCAGCTATGACAACTAATACTACTATGGCTCCTACTACTGCTACTACTACTACTATTACTTGTACTACTAGTACAAGTGCTACTACTACTCCTCCTCCTACTATTGGTACAACTACCACCAATACTAACCGTACTACAACTACTCTTACTCCTACTACTCCTCCTATTACTACTACTCTAACACCTACAGCCACTACTACTCCTACTACTACAACAACTACTACTACTACCACTATTCTAATGCCCAGTCCTACTATTGCGACTACTACTACTCGTACTATTATTACTACTACTCCAACTCCAATTCCTACTCCAACCACCACTCCTAGTACTACTACTACTGCTACACCTACTTCAACCACTACTACTACTACCATTATTACTACTCGGCTACTACTGCCACTACCAATACACCAGCTAGTACTACTCGTACTACAACTCCTACTCCAACCCCTACTACTACTACTGCAGCTACTACTACTACTACTACTACAATGTTGTTGCTACTAATATGGCTACTACTATAACTACTACTAGTTCTAATGCAACTATTACTACTACTACTACTATTACTGCCACTATTACAACTGCTATTGCTACTACTACTACTACTACTGCAGTAGCTGCTATTGCTGCTACTGCCACTAATAAAACTACTCCTACTACTTCTCCTACTGCAATTACAACTGCAACTACTACTGCTGCTACTACTACTACTGTGACTCTTACTACTTCTCATACTTCTACTACTACTACAGCTACTACTATTGCTACTACTACTACTTCTACTACTTTCGCTTCTACAATAACTCCTTGCGCTACTGCTGCTACTCTTGCTACTACTACTGTTACTACTGCTCTTGCTACTGCTGCTACTAGTACTATGACTACTACTACTACTTCTACTGCTAGAACTACTACTTCTACTACTACTACTACTGGTACTACAACTACTACTGACACTATTGCTACTACTGCAACTACTTCTACTACTACTGCTACTACAACAACAACAACTACTACCACTGCTACTAGTTCCACAACTCTAACTACTACTATTACTAATACTTCTACTACTACTCCTAATACTCCAACTACTACTACTATTACGCCTAATACAGCTAAATCTAATGCTATAACTATAACTTCTACAACTATAAATACTACTATAACAAATACTACTACTATAATACTACTATCACTAATACTACTACTAATGCTCACAGTGCTACCACTACATCAAATATTGTGACTTCTAGTACATCTGCTACTACTATTGCTACTACTACTACTACTACAACAAATGTTGTGACTAATGCTAATACTACTGCTACAACTATGATGACTACTATTGCTATAATGCTACTGCTACAAAGATTGCTACTACTTCTATGATTACTACGTCTCCTACTACTACTACTTTTGCTACTACTATTGCTACTATTACTACTACTATTACTACAACTACTATTACTGCTACAACGGCTACTGCTACAGCTACTACTATTGCTATACTAATACTACGATTACTATTGCCACTACCATACCTACTACCACTATAATTGCTGGTACTACTGTTGCTACTTCTGCTACTACTACTACTATAGCTACTGCTAGTCCTAAAACTAAAGCTACTACTACTCCTTCTCCTACACCTATTCCTACTACAACTCCTACTCCTACTCCTACTACTACAACTACTACTACAACTACTAATACTGCAATTACTACTATAGCTCCTTTTGCTACTACAACTACTACTATTACACCAATTACTACTACTACTACTCCTCCTGCTACAGCCACTGCTACTACTACGATTATAACTATTATTACTACTACTTCTACTTCTGCTATTTCTGCTACTACGACGACAACTACTACTACTGCTATAGCTACCACTACAACTAATCCTACTACTACTACTTCTATGACTACTACTACGACTACTACTACTGCTTCTACTACTGCTATTGCTACTACTACTGCTACAACTATTACTTCTACTACTCCTATTACTACAACTACTACTGCAACTACTACTAATACTACTACTATTACTACAACTACTACTCCGACTGCTACTATTACAACTACTGCTACACCTACTGCTATTACTACTATTGCAACTATTAATACTTCTTCTACTACTAGTACAACCACTATGGCTACACTACTTCTTCTCCTACTGCTACTGCAACTCCTACTACTAATACTTCCCCAGCTACTATTACTACTTCTGCTGCTTCTATTTCTACTACTACTTCTACACCAATAATTGTTGTTGCTACCACTATCACTGCTACTACTAGTAATAGTACTGCAACTATTACTACCACTGCTACTCCTACTACTACTACTCCTACTGCTGCTGCAGCTATTGCCGATACACTACTACTTGTACTTCTGCTACTCTGCAATGACTGCTACTACTACTACTATTACTACTATGGCTACTACTGCTACCATTGCTACGACTGCTACTGCTACTATTATAGCTATTACTACGACCACTACCACTACTGCAATTGGTGCTACTACTACTATAACTGCTATTACTGCTACAACTAGTGCCGCTACTCCTGTTACCACAACAATAACAACAATAAAAACTACTACTACTGCTGCTATCACTACTATTGCTACTATTACTGCTCCTACTACTACTGCTACTACTACTACAACTACAACCACTACTGCCACTGCGAATACTACTACTACTACACCTACTACCACTACTTATGCTTCTACAACTGCTACTATCACCCGTACTATTACTGCCACTCCTACTTCTACTAGTTCTACAACTACTTCTACTGCATCTACTACTATAACTACTACCACTCCTGCTGCTGCTTCTACTACAACCAGTAATACTATGCTTATTAGTGTTGATAATACTACTTCTGCTACTACTACTGATACTACTACTACGGTTGGTATGACTGCTACTACTACAACTACTATGACTTATGCTACAATAATAACTACTACTACTATTGCTGCTACTACTACTACTAAAACTACAACTACTATTACTATTACTAGTACTACTACTACGACTGCTATTGCTATTACTACTACGACTACTATTTCTACTACTACTACTTCTACTACAACTTCTCCTATTACTACTACTTCTCCTACTTCAACTACTACCATTTCTTTTGCTACTGCTATTGCTACTACTGCTACTACTGTTGTTGCTGCTACTACTACCACTCCTTATGCTACTACTATTGCTACTATAGCTACCACTAGTACTGATGCTAGTACAACTGTTGCTACTAATACTACCACTACTAACAATTCTATAGCTACTACTACTACTAATACTACCACCACTTCTCCTACTACTACTACTTCTGCTACTACCATAGCTACTACTATTGCTACTAATACTATAACTACTACCGCATCTCATATTATGGCTACTACTACTGTTGTTTCTACTACTACAACTACTGCAGCAACTACTACTACTACTACAAATACTACTACTGCTACCACTACTACTACAACTACTACTCCAAGTTCAACTACTACTGCTAATACTACTACCACTACTGCTACTACTACTACTACTGCTAGTATGACTATAACTATTACTACTGCCACTACTACTACTGCTACTATTGCTACTACTTCTACTACTACTGCTACTACCACTCTTGATGCTTCTTCTACTACTACTTCTAATACTACCCCTATTAGTGTTGCTATTACTACTTCAGCTACAACTACCGATACTACTACTACTGCTGCTACTACTTCTACTACAACTGCAACTGTTATGACTACTACCACTACTACTACTAGGACAACTACTACAATAGTGACTACTACTTCTACTACTTCTGCTACTACTGCTACCACAACTACTACTACTAATACAACTACTTCTACAATTACTATTAATAGTATAACAACTACTATGACTACTATTGCTGCTACGAATACTACATCCACTACTTCCACTGTTACAACTATTGCGACTGCTACTACTGATACTACCCCTGCTATTACTACTATTGATGCTACTACAACTACTTCTCCAACAATAATTACTAATCCAACTACTACTGCTACTCCCACTAAAACTACTACTGCTACTACTACTTCTAGTGCTACTTGTATTACTGCTACTACTATTACTATTGCACCTACTATAACTCCTACTACTACCACCACTACTTCTACTTCTACAACTACTCCTACTATGGTCACTAATGCAGCTGAAGCTGCTATTGCTGCTATTACTACTGCTACCATTGTCGTAACTTCTAATACTTCTACTAAAACTACTGGTACTACTACTATAATTATTGTTGCAATAACTACTTCTACTATAACTATTACTACTGCTAGTACTACTTCCCCTATTCCTACTACAACTTGTACTACTACGAGTACTACTACTAATGCAACTAGTACTACAACCACTACGACTACTATGGCAACTACTACTACGGCTACCACTGCTACTTCTGTTACTACTATAACAACTACCGCTACTTCTACTACAACTACTACCACTACTACTACTATCAAAACTAATGCTATTACTATTTCTACCACTAATATGACATTATATCCTACAATCACTACTACTACTACTACTACTACTATTTCTCCTACTATGACTACTACTACTGCTACAACTATGACTCATGTTGTTGCTACTTCTACATCTACTACTACTACTACAACAACAACTACCGCTACTACTGGTGCTACTACTATACCTACTTCCACTACTACAACTGCTACTGCAACTCTTACTACTGTTGTTGCTAGTACTACTACTCCTACAACCATTACTACTACAACTATTGTTTCTTCTACTACTACTGCTACTTCTAGTACAACTATTACCTCTACTACGGCTACTACTGCCAGTGCTACTACAACAACTAGTTCTACTACTACTACTATTGCTACTGCTACTACTGCTATTGCTACTGCTACAACAACTACTACTACTACTACCCCAACTACTAAAACTACTACTACAACAACTATTACTCCTACAGCTACTGCTACTACTTCTACTACTACTAATATTGCCACTACTACTACTCCTGCTACTTTAGTTACTACTGCAACTACTACTACAACTAATACTACTACTACTACTGAGACTACTACTACTACTGCTGCTGCTGCTACAACAACAACTACTACAACTACTCCTACTACTGCTACTACTATTTTTGCTACTCCTACCGTTACCGCTAATACAACTACTACTACTATAACAACTTCAGTAGCTGCTGCTATTGCTACAACTATTGCAACTTGTCCAACTACGACGAGCACTGCTAATATTACTTCTACTGCTACAGCAACTACTTCTACTACTAAGACTACTACTACTGCCACTACAAGAATTGCTATTACTCCTGCTAGCAATGCTATGGCTACTAGTACTATTATCTAGTGCAGCTATTACCACTACAACTACTACTGCTACAACTACTACCACTATTGCTCCTGCTACTACTATAGCTACATCCACTATAACTATTACAATTACTACTACTACCACCACCACGACTACTACTACTACTACAACAACAACTTCTACTACTAATACTACTATCACTAATACTACATCTACAAGAACTATTACAACAGCAACTACTACTATTACTTTTGTTGTTGCTGTTGTTACAACTACTACTACTATTACTAGTATTGCGACTACTACTGCTACAGCTGCTACTACTACTACTTCTACTCCTACAACAACTACTATTGTACTATTGTACAATAGCTACTACTACTACTGTTATAACTAGAACTACTACTACTACTACTACTACTACTACCACCACTACTGCTTATCCTAATACTACTGCTATTGCTACTACTGCAAATGTTGTAACTACTGCTACTGCTGCTGCTACTACTAGTACTTCAACTAGAGCTACTGCTACTACTACAGTTGCTACTACTATTACTGCTACTAGTACTACTTTTCCTATTACTATTGCCACTGCTACCACTATTGCCCCTACTGCTACTCCTACTCCAACTAATACTACTATTTATACTTCTACCACTGCTACTACTACTATTACTACTACTAGTATTACTACTACTACTACAACAACCAGTATTACTACTACTTGTTGTTCTATTACTACTTCTACTACTGCTATTGTTGTTGCTGCTACTACTACAACTACAACTACTACTACTTCTGCTACTAAGGTTACTACTGCTACTACAGCTACCACTTCTTCGATTGCCACTACAACTACCACTGCAACAACTACTACCTCTACTACTACTGCTACTATTGCTACCATCACTACTATTACTACTACTACTGCTACTACTACAATAATAATAACAACTATTGTTGCTGTTACTATTACCACTATTACCACCACCAATTTTACTGCCAATGAAATTACTACTACTTCTACTACTACTGCTAAAATTGCTACTGTTGCTACAACCACAACTACAAGAACTATAACTACTATTACCACTATTCCTACAATTACTACAAGTTCTACAACTACTGCTACTGCAACTGCTACTAGTGCTTCTATTACTACTACTACTACTACGACTGCTACTATAGCTACTAATACTAGAATTACTACTACAACTTCCACAACTTCTCCCATGACTACTAATTGTCCTACTACTATTAGTACTGCTGCTACTACCTGTGCTACTACTAGTATTGCTACCAAGACAATTTATACTGTTGCTGCTACTACTAATACCACTACTTCTTTTTCTATAACTATTACTGCGACCAATACTACTACTACTATGACAAAAACAACTTGTACTTCTGCTACTGCTGCTACTACTGCTATAACTACTACCACTACTATGATTTCTACTTCTGCTACTAATGCAATTACTACTAGTAGTATGACTACTACTACTGCTATTGATGCTACAACTGTCACTACTACTTCTACAACTGCGACCACTACTGCTATTTTTGCCACTAAGGCTACTAGTACAACTACTGCTATAAGTACTGTTGCTACTATTACTACTACTACTACTATTACTACTACACGACAAATTCTACTACTGCTACAATTGCTACTACTACTACTTCTCCTCCTCATACTACTATTACTAATACTACGGGCACAACTACTATTACTACCGCTAATACTATTGGTACTACTACAACTACAACTACTATAATGACTATTGCTTCTACTACTGTTGTTGCAACCAATACTACTACTAATACCTCTACTTCTACTACTACTACTACTACTACTATTGCAACAACTGCTACTACAACTAATACTACTACTACTACTACTACCACTACTACTATTGCTACCAGTACTGCAACTACTACTAATACTTCTAGTACAAATGCTACCGGTACTTCTACTGCCACTACTACTACTTTCACTACAATGACTGCTACTTTTTCAACTACTAACACTACTAGTACTACTGCAACTACTATTGGTACTACTGCTACTACTACTACTCCTACAACTAATGCTGCAACTAGTGCTAGTACTACTACTACTACTTGTACAACTACTACGACTACTGCTACTACTACTACTTCCACCACCACTACTTTAGCTATTACTATTGCTATTGCTTCTACAGCTACTACTACCACTATTACAACTTTTGCCACAGTTGCTACTGCTACTACTAATACAATAACTACTACTACTAGTACTACCACTAATCAAGCTACTACGACTACTACTACAACTATTACTACTACTACTGCTACTACTACTGCTACTACTGTGGCTTCTGCTACTACTACTACCACTACTACTACTATTGCTACAATAACTACTACAACTGCTACTACTACAACTACTACTACTACTACTATTACTACTTCTACAACTACTACTACTAGTACTACTAAACTACTATTGCTACTACTTGTGTAGCTAATACTACTACTCCTACTACTACTACTACTACTATTACAACTTCTACTACAACTATTGCTACTACTGCTACTAATGCTATTGCAAATGCTACTGCAACAACAACTACCACTGCTACTGCTACTACTGCTTCTATAACTACTGTCGTTGCTACTACTACCATTACTACAACTACCACTACAACTACTACTACAGCAACCAATACTACTACTAATACTTTTGCTACTATTGTTACTGCTATTGCTCCTTGCGCTAGTTCTGCACTACTTCTCCTACTACTGCTATTGCTACTTCTGCTCCTTCTACTACTACTAATAGTATTTTTGCTCCTACTGCTACTACTACTACTACTACATCTACTTCTACTACCACTACTACTGCTGCTACTACTATTACTACAATAAGTACTATTGCTACTATTACAGATTCCCCTACTAATACCACCAATGCTACTACTGCCATTATGACTACTATTGCTACAATAACTACAATAGCAACAACAACAATGACTACTACTACTCCTACTCCTACTCATATTATTACTACTATTGCTACTACTACTATCACTAATACTACTAAAACAACTTCTCCTACTTCTACCCCTACTACTACTACTATGACTACTACTGCCACAAATTCTACTAATACTACTTCTACAACTATAGATACAACTACTACAACTTCTGCTATAGCTACTACAGCAACTACTACTACTACTATGACTGCTAATACTAGTACTAGTACTACTACTACTAGTACGACTGCTACTCCTACTACTATTACTACTACTACTACTACTACTATTACTACTACTACTACTACTACTACTACTACTACTAATACTACTCCTGCTACTACTATTATTGCTACTACTGCTATGACTACTACTATGACTACTACTACTCCTCCACCTCCTCCTCCTCCTGTTTCTACTACTGCTACTACTGCTACTCTGACTACTACTACTAACTCCCAAAGCTACTCCTATAGCTATTTCCACTACAATTATTATCACTACTACTACTACTCAAGTTATGGCTACTACTACTACTAATACTTCTGCTATTACTGCTACTTTTGCTACTTCTACTACTTCTACTACTACTAGTAGTAGTAGTAGTATTAGTTTAAGTAGTAGTCATAGATGTACTAGTAGCAGCAACAGTAGTAGTAATTGTAATAGTAATAGTGGTAATAAGGGCAGCAGTAATAGTAGTAGTAGTAGCAGCAGTGTTAGGACTAGTTGTAGTAGTACAAGTAGTAGTAGTAGTAAGAATAGTATTAGTTACAATAGTAGAAGAAGTAGTAGTTGCAGTTGGAGTAGTTGGAGTAGTAGGACTAGTAGTAGTAGTAGCAATTGAAGCAGTGATAGCAACAACAGAAGTAGTAGTAGTAGAAGAAGTAGTCATAGTTGTAGTTGTAGTACTAGTACTAGTATTAGTAGTAATAGAAGAAGTAGTAGTAGTAGTAAATAGAATAGTAGTAGTAGTAGTAGAAGTACTAGTAGCAGATGTAGTAGTTGTAGTAGTAGTTGGAATTGGTGTAGTAGTAATAATAATAATAGTAGTAGTAGGAGCAGTAGTAGTAGTGGTAGTTGAAGTAGTAGTTGTTGGGTAGGGGTAGTAGTAGTCAGAGTAGTTGTAGCAATGGGAGTTTGAGTAGGAGTAGTAGTAGCCATAGTAGTTGTAGTAGTAGGAGTAGGAGTAGTAATAGTAGTAGCAGAAGAAGGAGTATTAGTAGTTGCAATAGTTGAAGTAGTAGTAGTAGTAGTAGTGAAGGTAGTAGTAGTAGTAGTAGAAGCTGTAGTAGAAGTAGTAGTAGTAGTAGTAGGGGCAGTAGTAGTGGTTGTGGTAGTAATGGTTATAGTGGTTGTAATAGGAGTAGTAGTGGTAGTAGCAGTAGCAATAGCTATATGAGTAGTAGAAGTGGCAGCAGTTGCCAAAGTAATAGTAACAGTAGTAGTAGGTGTAGTAGTTGTAGTATTAGTAGGAGTAGCAGTAGTTGTAAGATTAGTGTTAGTAGTTGTAGTAGTAATAGTAGTACTATTAGTAATAGCTGTTGTAATAGTAGTAGTAGTAGTTGTTGTTGTTGTTGTTGTAGTAGTAGTAGTAGTAGTTGTAGTCATAGCAGCAGTAGTGGTAAAATTAGTATTAGTAGTTGTAATAGGTATCATAGTAGTATTAGTAGCAGCAACAACTGTAGTAGTAGCCGTTGTAGTTGTAGCAGTAGCAACAACAACAGTCGTAGTAGTTATTGTGGTAGTTCTTGTAGTAGTAATAGTAGTACTATTAGTAGTAGTTGTTGTTGTAGTAGTAGTATTAGTAGTTGTAGCTGTAGTAGTAAAATTAGTATTAGCAGTTGTAATAGTAGTAGTAGTAGTAGTATTAATAGTGGTGGTAGTAGTAGTAATAGTAGTATAAGTTGGAGTAGGCATAGTAGTAGCTGTAATAGTTGTAGAACTCATAGGAGTAGGACTAGGAATAGTAGTAGTCATAGTAGTAGTAGAAGTAGTTCTCATTGTAGTAGTAATAGGAGGAGTGGTAGTAGCAGAAGTAGTAATAATAGCAGTAGTCGTCGTAGTAGTAGTAGTAGTAGTGGAAGTTGTGGTAGTAGTAGCAGCAGCAATAGCAGTAGCAGCAGTAGCAGCTTTAGTAGTAGTAGTAGTAGTAGTAGTATTAGGAGGAGTAGGAGTAGGAGTAGCAGTAGTAATAGTAGTGCTAGTACTAGTAGTAGTAGTTGTCATAGTAGAAGTAGTAGTAGGAGTAGGACTAGGAATAGTAGTAGTCATAGTAATAGTAGTAGTAGTAGTAGTAGTTGTTGCAGTAATAGCAGTAGTTGTTGCGTTTGTAGCAGTAGCTATAGTAGTCATAGCAATTGTAGCACTAGCAGCAATAGTAGCAGAAATAGTCCTAATAGTAGCAGATTTTATAGTAGGAGTAGTAGCAAGAGCATATGTACTAGTAAAAGTTGTATTAGTGGTAGTCGTAGTAGTAATAGTAGTAGTAGTAGTTGTTGCAGTAGTAGTACTCGCAGCAGTAGTAGCAGCATCAGTAGCGGTAGTAGTAGAAATTGTAGTAGTAGAAGAAGTAGCGACAATAGTAGCAGAGATATTTGTAGGAGTAGAAGTAGTCATAGTAGTAATCATTGTTGTAGTAATAGTAGTAGTATAAGAAGTAGTTGTACTAGAAGTGGTAGTAGTAGAACTAGTTGAAGGAGTGGTAGTATTAAAAGCAGTAGTAGTATTAGTGTCAGCAGTCACAGTAGTTGAAGTAGTGCTAGTAGTAGTATCAGTAGTAAGAGCAGTAGAAGTAGTACTAGTCATAATAGAAGTAGTAGTAGTAGTAGTAGTAGTAGTAGTAGTAATAGTGGAAGTTGCAGCCATAATAGTAGTAGCAGTAGTAGTAGCAGTATTAGTAGTAGGATGAGAGTTAGAGAAGTAACAGCAGCAGTTGTAGGGGTAGTAGTAGTTGCAGGAGTAGTATTAGTAGTGGTAGCTGTAGTAGTAATAGGAGGAGGAGGAGAAGCTGTAGTAGTAGTAGCAGTAGTAGCAACAATAGTAGTAGCAGTAGTAGAAGTAGCAGTAGTAGTAGCAGTAGTAGTAGTAGTATTCATAGTAAAGGTAGCAGTAGTAGTAGCAGTAGTACTAGTACTAGGTGTAGTAGCAGTAGTAGTAGAATAGTAGTATTAGCAGTAGTAAAAGTAGTAGTAGTAGTAATAGTAGTAGTGGAATCAGCAGTAATAGTGGCATTAGCAGTAGTAGTAGTAGTAATAGTAGTAGCAATATTAGCAGTATGAGAAGTAGAATTAGTAGCAGTAGTAGTAGTAGTAGTAGTAGTTGTAGAAACAATAGTAGTCATGGTAGTACATGTAGTAGCTACAGTAATAGCAATAGTAATAGTTGTAGTAATAGTAATGGCAATAGTAGCAGTAGTGGAAGTAATTATAGTAATAGTTATTGTAGTAGAAGCAGAAGATGTAGTAGTAGTAGTAGTTGTAGCCGAGCAGGAGTAATAGTAGGCCAAGTAGTAGTCTTGTAGTACTAGTAGTAGTAGTAGTAGTAACAGGAGTAGTAGTAGCAGTAGTTGTAGTAGCGGGAGTAATAGTAGTAGAGGTAGTGGTAGTGGCAGTAGCTGTAGTAGTAGTAGTAGCAGTAGTAGTAGAAGTAGTTGTTGAAGTAGTAGTAGCAATCATTGCTATAGTAGCAGCAAAAAGAGTAGCAGCAATAGTAGAAGTAGTTG
>RXID01019186.1:0-22094 GCA_005019695.1 Trichopus zeylanicus subsp. travancoricus
CAGTAGTAGTAATAGTAGTAGTAGTAGTAGTAGTAGTAGTAGGAGTATTAGTAGTAGTAGTAGTAGTAGTAGTAGTAGTAGTAGTAGTAGTAGTAGTAGTAGTAATAGTAGTAGTATTAGTAGTAGTAGTAGTAGCAGCAGCAACAATAGTAGTGGTAGTGGTAGTAGTAGTAGTAGTAGTAGTAGTAGTAGCAGTAGCAGTAGCAGAAGTAGAAGTAGCATTAGTAGAAGTAGAAGTAGAAGTCACTGGAGTAGTAGTAGCAGTAGCAATAGAAGTTGTAGTTGTAGTATTAGTCGGAGTAGTACTTGTAGCAGTAGCCATAATTATAGTAGTAGTAGTTGTGTTAGCAAATGTAGTAGTAGCAGAACTAGTAGTAGTAATAGTAGTATGAGAAGTAGTCCGAGTAGTGGTACCAGCGCAATAATTATAGTAGTAGTAGTGTTAGCAGAAGCAGTAGTAGTAGCAATAGTAGTAGAAGTAGTTATAGTAGTAGAAACAGTAGCAGTAGTCAAATTAGTAGTAGCAGTAGCAGCTGTAGTAGTAGTAGTACTAGCAGCATTAGTAGTACTAGAAGTAGTCATAGAGTAGTAGTAGTAGTAGGAGAAGTAGTGGTAGTTGCTAATGTAGGAGAAGTTGTATTAGTAGTAGTAGTAGTAGTTGCAGTAATAGTAGTAATAGTTAGTAGTAGTCGTAGTAGTAGTAGTAGTAGTAGCAGTAGTAGTAGTAGCAGCAGTAGTTGGTGTAGCAGTAGTAGTAATAGTAGTGGTAGTAGTAGTAGTAGTAGCAATAATAGTAATGGTAGTCATAGTAGTAGTAATAGTAATAGCAGCAGCAGTAGTAGTAGCAGAAGTAGAAGTAGTAGTAGAAGTAGTAGCAGTAGAAGTAATAATAGTAATAGTAGTAGCAATAGTAATCATAGTCATAATATTAGTAGTAGTAGTAGTCATAGTAGTAATAGTAATAGTAGTAGTAGTAGCAGTAGTAGCAGTAGTAGTATTGGTAGTAGGAGAGTAGTACTAGTAATAGTGGTAGTAGTAGTATTAGTAGTAGAAGTAGTCGTAGCAGTAGAAATAGTAGTAGTAGCAGCAGCAATAGTAGTTGTAGATGTAGTAGTAGTAGTAGTAGTAGTAGTAGTAGTATTAGTAGTAGTTGGAGTAGTAGTAGTTGGAGTAGTAGTAGTATTTGGAGTAGTAGTAGCAATTGTAGTTGTAGTAGTATTAGTAGCAAAAGTAGTGGTGGTAGTAATAGTAGTGGTAATAGTACAAGTTGTAGTAGTATAGTAGCAGTAGTTCTTGTAGCTATTATAGTAGTGGTCATAGAAGTTGTCATGGTAGTAGTAATAGTAGTAGCAGTTGTAGCAAAAGTAGTAGTAGTAGTAATAGTAATAGTTGTAGCAGTGGCAGCAGTAGGAGTAGGAGTAGTAGATGTAGCAATAGTAGCAGTAGTAGTAGTAATTATATTACCAGTGGCAATAGTAGCTACAGAAGTACTTATGGTAGTAGTAGTAGTAGTAGCCATTGCAGTACCAATAGCTATAGTATCAATAGCAGTTGTAGTAGTAGTAGCAGTAGCGGTAGTAGTAGTAATAGTTATGGTAGTAGTTGTAGTAGTAATAGGAGTCGTGGTACGAATTATGGTTGTAGTGGTTGTAGTAGTAGTAGTCATGGCATTAGTAGTAGGAGGAGTAGTTGTAGTAGTGATAGTAGTAGCAAAACTAGTAGAAGTGGTTTTTGTAGTAGTAGTAGTAGTGGTAGTACTAGTAGTAGTAGTAGTAATAGTAGTAGTAGCATTAGTAGTAGCAATTATAATAGTTTTTGCTATAGTACCAATAGCAAAAATATGAGTATTAGTATTATAAGAAGTTGTAGCAATGGAAGCTATTAGTAGTAGTAGTTGTAGCAGTTGCAGAAGTTGTAGCCATATCAATAGTAGTAGTAGTTGTCTTAGTCATAGTCGTAGTAGCAGTAGTAGTAGTAGTACTTGTAGTAGTAATAGTAGTAGTAGTAGTAGTAATAGCAACAAAAGTAGTAGTAGACATAGTAGCAGTATTAGGTGTAGCAGTAGTAGCCACTGCCATAATAGTAGTAGCAGCAGCAGTAGACGCAGCATTAATAGGAGTATTAGTAGTAGTATGAGATTGGTGGTTCTAGCTGTAGCAGTAGTAATAAAAGTAGTCATAGTTGTAGTAGGAATAGCATTAGTTGCAGTTTTAGTAGTAGTAATAGAAGCAGAAGCGGCAGCAGCAGTAGCGGTAATTGAAGTAGCAGTAGTGTTAGAAGTAGTAGTAGTAATAGTATTAGTAGTAGTAGCAGCAGTAGTAGTAGCAACAATGGTAGTAATAGGAATTTTAGTAGTAGTGGTAGTAGCAGCTACTGTAATAGCTGCAGTAGTAGAAACAGCAGTTGTATTAGTAGTAGTAGTAGTAGCAATAGTAGTAGCAGTAGTAGCAGTTGTAGTTGCAGTAGTAATAGTAGTGCAAGTAGTAGTAGTAGTAGTAGTTAGTTGAAGAATTTGTAGTAACGGTAGTTAGTAGTAGTAGTGGTAGTAGTAGCAGTAGTAGTAGCAGTAGTAGTTATAGCAAAAGCAGTAGCCGTAGAAGTAGTAGCAATAGTACAAGTATATGTAATAGTAGTAATAGAAATAGTAGTAGTTGTAGTAGTAGTTATAGTAATAGTACTAGCAGTAGTAGTAATAGTAACGGTAGTAGTATTAGTAGTCGTAGTAGTAGCAGCGCAGTAGTAGTAGTCATAGTAGTAACAACAGTAAAAGCAGTTATAGTTGTAGCAGCAGCAGTAGTAGTAGTAGTAGTAGGAGTACTAGGTGTAGTACTAGTAGAAGAAACAGCAGCAGTCATAGCCATAGTAATAGCCATAGTAGCAGTCGTAACAGTTATTGTAGAAGTAGTAGTAGTAGTAACAGTAGTAGCCGCAATAGTAGTTGTAGTAGCAGCAGCAGTAGCAACAGTGTTAGCAATAGTAGAATTAGTAGTGGTAGTAGCAGCATCACCAGTAGTAGTAGTAGTAGTAGTGGAAGTAGTACCAATAGTAGTTGCAGTGGTATTTGTAGCGAAAGTAGCTGTGGTAGTAATAGTAGTAGTAGTTGTAGAAGCAGTAGCATTGTAGTAGTAGTTGTTGTAGTAGCAGCAGCAGTAGTAATAGGAGAATTAGTCATAGTAGTTGTAATAGTAGTAATAGTAGTAGTAGTAGTATTATTAATAGTTGTAACAGTAGTAGTACTAATAGTTGCAGCAGTAGCAGTACTAGTAGTAGTAGGAATAATAGTAGTAGCTGTTGCAGTTGCAACTATATAAGGAGTAATTATAGTAGGAGTCGCAATAGTTGCTACAGCAGCAGTTTTAGTAGTAGTAGCAATAGTAGCAGTTGGAATAGTAGTTGTAGCTGTAGGAGTAGCAACAGTAGCGATTATAGTAGCCATTATGGTAGTACTAGCAGTATTATATGTTGTAGAAATTTTAGTTGTAGCAGTAGCTGTAGCAGCAGAACTAGCAGCAGCAGTTGTTGTAGTAGTAGTAGCAATAGCAGTGGTAGTCGCAATACTTGTGGTAGTAGTGGTCGTAGTAGCATAACTAGCAATAGTAGTAGCAATAGTAGTTGTAGTAGTGCTAGTAGTAATAGGAGTAGGGGTAGCAATTTCAGTTGTAGTGGTAGTAGTATTAGTAGTAGTAGCAATAGTAGCAATAGTAGTCATAGTAGTAGCCGAACTAGTAGAAGTGGTTGTTGTAGTAGTAGTTGCGATAGTGGTAGTAGTAGGAGTAGTAGTAGTAGCAATAGTAGCAATTGTAACAATTGTTGCAGTAGTAGCGGTAGTAGAAATGTTAGTATTATTATTATTATTAGTAGTAGTAGTAGTAGTAGAAGTGGAAGCTATTGTAGCAGTCATAGTAATAGTAATAGTAGCAGTAGCAGCAGCACATAACTACTACTACTAGTAGTAGTAGTAGTAGTAGTAGTTGTAGTAGTAGCAGTAGTAGTAGTAGTAATAGTAGTAGTAGTAGTAGTAGCAGTAGTAGTAATTGTAACAGTTTTCCAGTAGTAGCAGTAGTAGAAATATTAGTATTAGTTGTAGTTGTAGTGGTGGTAACCATGAAATCTGTAGTAGCAGTGGTAGTAGTAGCAGTTGCAGCAGTTGCAGCTATAGCGATAGTAGCAGTTGCACCCATAGAGATAGTAGTAGTAGCAGAAGTAGTAGTAGAAGCAATAGTAATTGTAGTGGTAGTAGTAGTAGTAGTTGTTGTTGTTGTAGTATTAGCGGGAGTAGTAGTTGCAGTACCAACAGAAGTAGTAGTAGACAAAGTAGTAGTAGAAGGTGTAGTAGTAGTAGCAGTTATCATAATAGTAGTAGCAGCAGTACTAGAAGCAGCATTAGAAGCAGTATTAGTAGTAGTATGAGAAGTGGTAGTTCTAGCGATTGCAATAGTAGTAGAAGTAGTAGTTGTTATAGTAGGAATATCATTAGTTGCAGTTTTAGTAGTAGTAGTAAAAGTAGCAGTAATATAGGTAGTAGTAGTGTTATTAGTAGTAGTAGTAGTAGTAGTAGTAGTAGTAGTAGCAGCAGCAGCAATGGTAGTATCTGGAATTATAGTAGAAGTGGTAGTAGTAGTGTAATGGTAGTAGCAGCAGCAGCAGCAGTAGAATTAGTAGTAGTAATAGCAGTAGTACTATTAGTATTAGCAGTAGTGGTTGCAGCTGTAGTGGCAGTTGTGGCAGCAGTAGCAGTTATAGTTGCAGTAGTACTAGTGGTAGCAGTAGTAGTAGTAGTACTAGTAGTAGTTAGTAGAAGCAGTTGTAGTGACAGTAGTTATTAGTAGCAATAGTAGCAGTAGTAGTTGTCGCAGAAGTAGTAATAGTAGTAGTAGGAATAGTGCTAGTAGCAGTAGTTGAAGTAGTAGTGGTAATGGTAGCAACTATTGTAGTAGTAGTAGTAGTAGTAGTCATAGTAATAGTAGTAGTAGTTGTTGTAGCCGCAGTAGTAGTAGTAGTAGTAGCAGAAGTAGAATCAGCAGCAGCAACAGTAGTCGTAGTAGTAGTAGTATGTGTGGTAGGTGTATTAGCAGTAGTAGTATTTGGAGTAGCAATAGTAGTAGTAATAGTAGTAGTTTACATCATAGTAGTAGTAGTCATAGTTGTAGTCGTAGTTGTAGCAATTGTAGTAGTAGCAGTAGTAGTGGTAGTAGTTGTAGTAGTAGTAACAATGGTAGTAGCAGGAATTATAGTAGTAGTGGTAGTAGCAACAGCTATAATAGCAAAAGTAGTAGCAGCTATAGTAGTATTTGTACTAATAATAGCAGCAGTACTAGTAGTAATAGCAGTATTAATAGCAATAGTAGCAACAATAGTGGTAGTAATAGTAGCAGTGGTAGTTGCAGTTGTAGTAGCAGTAGTAGTTTAGCAGGAGTTGTAAAAGTAGTAGTAGTAGTTACTATTAGCGGTAGTAGGAGTAGTAGTGGTAGTAGCAGTAGCAGTAGTAATAGTACTAGTTATTAGTAGTAATTTTAGTAGTAGTAGTAGTAGCAGTAGCAGTTGTATCAGAAGTAGTAGAACTAGGAGTCGTAGCTGTAGTACTAGTAGCAGTTATAGGAGGAGTAGTAGTAGTAATAGTAGTATCTGTTGCTGTAGTGGCAGCAACAGCAGTAGTAGTAGTAGTAGTAGTTATAGTAGTAGTAGTAGTAGCAGTAGTAGTAACAGTAATGGGAGTATTAGTAGTAGTAGCAATAGTAGATGTAGTAGTAGAAGTAGCAATAGAAGCACTAGTAGTGCTTGTAGTAGTAGTAGTAGTAGTTGTAGTAGTAATAGAAGTAGCAACAACACTCATAGCCGCAGTAGTAGTCGCAATAGTAGTCGTAGTAGTAGTAGTAGCAGTAATAGTTGTAGCAACAGTAGTAGTAGTAGTAATAGTAGCAGCATCATCAATAGCTATGGTAGCGGTAGTAGTAGAAGTAGTACTAATAGAAGTAGAAGTAGTAGTAGTAGTAGTGGTAGTAGTAATAGTAGTAGTAGTAGTAGTTATTGTTGTTGTTGTTGTTGTAGTAGTAGTAGTAGTCGTAGTAGCAGTAGAAGAAAAATAGTAATGGTACTAATTGTAGTAGTAGTAGTATTCGTAGTATCACTAATAGTAAGATTAGTAGTTGTGGTAGGTGAATTGGGAGTAGTAGTTGCAGTAGCAGTAGTAGTATTAGTAAAAGTAGTAGTAGTAGACGTGGTAGTAGTGGTCGTTATAGCAGTAGCCATTGTAGTAGCATTAGTAGTAGTGGTAATAGTAGTAGTAGTAGTAGTAGTAGAAGTAGCAGTCGTTGTGGCAATACTACTAATACTAGTTGTAGTAGCAGCAGAAGTAATAGCACTAGTTGTAGCTAGAGTAGTGTTAGTAGCACTAGAAGTTACAGGTGTGGCAGTAGTAGGCGCAGCAGCTGCAGTAACAATAGTCGTAGTCATACTAGTAGTGTTAGTTGTAGTAGTAGTGGTAACAGTAATAATAGTAGTAATAATAGTAGTAATAGTAATAGTAGTAATAGTAGTAGTAGCAGTAATAGTAGTAGTAATAATAGTAGTAGTAGCGGTAGTTGTAAGAGTAGTATTATTACTAGTAGTTGTAGTAGTAATAGTAGTAGTAGTAGAAGAAGTAGTGGTAGTAGAAGTCGCAGTAGCAGTAGAAGCAGTCATAGTAATAAAAAAGTAGTAATAGCAATAGTAGCAAGAATAGCAGCTGTAGTAGTAATAGTATTAGTAGCAGTAGCAACAGTAGTAGTAATAGTTTTAGCAACAATAGCAGTAGTAGTAGTAGCAACAGCAGTAGTAGTAGTAGCAGTAGTGGAAGTAGTAGCAGTAGTATTATTATTATTATTATTATTATTAGTAATAGTAGTAGTAGTAGTAGTAGCAGTAGTAGTAATATTAGTAGTAGTAGTTGTTGTCATAGTAGTAGTAGTAGTAATAGTAGTAGCTGCAGATGTAGCAGTTGTAGTAAAAGCAGTAGTAGTAGTAGCAGTAGTAGTAGTAATGGCATTAGCAGCAGCAGCAGTAGTAGTAGTAGCGAAAGTAGTAGTAGTAGTAGCAGCACTAGTAGTAATAGTATTAGCAGCAGTATCATTAGCAGTAATAGTAGTAGCTGTAGAAGTAGTTGTAGCGAAAGTAGTAGCAGCAGCAGTAGTAGTAGTATTAGTAGCAAAAGTGGCAATGGTAGTAATAGTAATAGTTGTAGTAGAAACAGTAGCAGTGTAGCGGTAGTAACAGCAGTAGGAGTAGTAGGCGAAGTAGTCATAGTAGTTGTAATAGTTGTAGCAGCAGTAGCAGTAGTAGTAGTATTAATAGTTGTAGCTGTAGCAGTAGTAGCCGTACTTGTAGTAGTAGTAGTAATGGCAGTAACTATAGTAGTAGTAGGAGTAGTGCCAATAGTAGCTGCAGAAGCAGCTATAGTAGCAGTAGCAGTAGTAGTAGCACTACTAGTAGCAGTAGCACCAGCAGTAGTTGTAGTAGCGGTTGTAGCAGTAGTAGCAGTATTGGCCGTAGTAGTGGTTGTGCAATAGTAGTAGCTATAGTAGCAGTAGCAGTAGCAGCAGTAGTTTTAGTATTAGTTGCAACGGCTGTAGAAGTAGCAATAGTTGTGGCAGTAGTGGTAGTAGTAGCATAAGTAGTGTTAGTAGTAGCAGTAGTAGTAGTAGCAATATAGCTATAGTAGTACTAGTAGTAATAGCTGTAGTGGTAGCAATTTTAGTGGTAATGGAAGTAGTATTGGTAGTAGTAGAGTAGAAGTAGTAGTACTAGTAGTAGTAGAAATAATAGTAGTAGCATTAATTATAATACTACTAGTATTTGTAGTAGCACTATTAGTAATAGTAGTAGTTATGGTTGGTGAATTAGGAGTAGTAGTAGCAGTAGTAGCATTAGTAAAAGTAGTAGTTGTAGTCTTAGCAGTAGCAGTAGTAGTCTTGGTAGTAGTTAGTGGTAGTGCTTGTTGTAGTACTAGTTAGTAGTAGTGGAAGTAGCAGTAGTAGTAGCAATCATTGCTATAGTTGCAGTTGTAGCTGTAGCAGTAGTTGCAGTAATAGTAGAAGTAGCAGAACTACTAGCAGTAGTAATAGTAGGAGAAGAAGTAGTAGTAGTAGTAGTAGCAATAGTAGAAGCAGTAGTTATAGTCATATGAGAAGTTGCTCGAGTAGCGATAGTAGCAGCAGCAATAGTAGTAGCAACAGTAACAGTAGTAGTAGCTGTGGTTTTAATAGTAATAGAAGTAGTAGCAATAGTAGTAGTCGTAGTAGTACTACTAGCAGTAGAATTTGTAGTAGCTATAGTAGTAGTAGCAGAAGTTGTAGTTGTAGGATAAGTAGTAGTAGTAGGTGTTGTAGTTGTAGGAGTCATAGTAGTAGTAGGCATAGTAGTAATGGCAGCAGTAGTAGTATTAGTAATAGTAGTAATAGTAGTAGTTGTAGTAGTAGTAGTCGTTGTAGTAGTAGTAGTAGTATAATAATAGTAGTAGTAGCGATAGTAGTAGTGATGGCGGTGGTAGAAGTAGCAGTAGCGGTACTAGTAGTAGTAGTTGTTGTAGTAGTAGTAGTAGCAGTGGTAGTGGCAGCACTAGTAGTACTAGTAGAAGTAGCAGCAGAAGTAGTAGCAGTTGTTGTTCTACCAAAATTAGCAGGTGTAGCAGTAGTAGGCGCATCAACTACAGCTGCAGCAGCAGTAACAGTAGTTGTGGTAATAGTACTAGTAGTAGTAGAAATAGTAGTAGTAATATTAGTGTCATTACTAGTACTAGTTGTGGTAGTAATTGTAGTAGTAGCTATAGTAGTAGTTGTAGTAGTAGAAGTAGTAGTAGTAGTAGAAGCAGTCGTAGTAAAAAAAGTAGTAGTAGTGGTCATAGTTGCAATAATAGCAGCAGTAGTAGTAATAGTATTAGCAGCAGCAACAGTAGCAGAAATAGTAACAGCAGCAGAAGTAGTAGTAGTAGTAGTAGTAGTAATAGTA
Organism: Trichopus zeylanicus subsp. travancoricus; assembly: GCA_005019695.1. NCBI lineage: Eukaryota > Viridiplantae > Streptophyta > Magnoliopsida > Dioscoreales > Dioscoreaceae > Trichopus > Trichopus zeylanicus. Next base: position 8,983 of record RXID01019186.1, read on the forward strand.
GTAGTATTAGTAGTAGTAGTATTAGTGGAAGTAGTAGTGCTAGTCGCAGCAGTAGTTGTTGTTGTTGTAGTAGCAAAAGTAGTGCTGGTAGTAGTAGTAGTAGTTTCAGTAGAAGCAATAGCAGTGAAGTAGTAGTAGTTTCAATAGAAGCAGTAGCAGTGACGTAGAAGTAGTTGTAGAAGCAGCAGCTGTAGTAGTAGGCAAAGTAGTCATAGTAGTAGTAATAGTAGTAGCAGAAGTAGTAGTAGTTGTAGTAGTGATAGTAGTAGTAGTATCAGTAGTAGTAGTAGCAGTAGTTATTATTATTGTTGTTGTTGGTTTTGTTGTTCTTGTAGTAGTGGTAGTAGTAGTAGTAGTAGTTGCTGTAGTAGTAGTCGTGGTAGTAGTGGTAGTAGTAGTAGTTGTAGAAGTAGTAGAAGCCATAGCAATAGTAGTTGTAGAAGTAGTATAAGTAGGGGAAGTAGTAGTAATAGCTGTAGCAGCAACAGTAGTAGTAGCAATGGTAGTAGTAGTAGAAGGAGTAGCAGTATTAGTAGTAATGGTAGTATTAGTAGTAACAGAAGTTGTAGTTGTAGCAGCAGCAGTAGTAGTTGTAGGAGCAGGAGTAATAGCAACAGTACTAGCCAAAGTAGTAGTAATAGAAATAGCCATAATAGCAGTAGTAGAAGTAGCAGTAGTAGAAGTAGTAGTAGAAGTAGCCATAGTAGCAGTAGCAGAAGCAGCTGTAGACGTAGTAATAGTAGTAGCAGTAGCAGTAGTAGTAGTTATCGTACTAGTAGTGAAAGTTGTGGAAGCAATAGTAGTAGTACTAGTACTAATAGTATTAGTTGTAGGAGCGACAGCATCATTAGCAGTAGTAGGAGTAGTACTACTAGCAGTAGTAGTAGTAGCGGCAATAGTAGTAGTTGTAGTACTAGCAGTAGTTATACTAGTAGCAGTTGGAGTGGCAATAGTAGTATTTGCAACAGTAGTAGCAGAAGTCATAGCAGTAGTAATAACACTAGCAGTAGTTGTAGTAGTAGCAGTTCTAGCCATAGTAGTAATCGAGGTAGTAATAGCAGTAGTAGTAGTGCTAGTAGCAGCAGCAGAAGTAGTAGTAGTAGTAGTAGTAGTAGTAGTAGTAGTAGTAGTAATAGTAGTAGCAGCAGCAGTAGTAGTAGTTAGTAGTAGTTATATTCATAGTTGTAGTCGTAGTAGCAGCAGTAGTAGTAAAAGGGGTAGCTATAGAAATAGTAGCAACAATAGTAGTAATAGTCTTAGCGGTAGTAGTAGTAATAGTAGGAGCAGTTGCAGTAGTAGGAGTAGTAGGAGTAGTAGGCGTAGTGGAAGAAGTAGTAGTACTAGTAGCAGTAGTATTAGTAGTAGTAGCAGAAGTAGCAGTAGCAATAGTAGTAGTTTTCGTATTAGCAGCAGTAGTAGTATAAGTAGTAATAGAAGTAGTAGTAAACCTAGTAGTAGTAGTTTGTGTAGCAGTAGTGGCAATGGCCGCAATAGTAGTAGTAGTTGTAGTAGAAGCAGTAGTTGTCAAAGTAGTTGTAGTTGTAGTAGTAATCACAGTAGTTGCAATTTTAGTAGTAGTACTACAAACAGTAGTAGTAGCAGCCGTAGTAGAAGTAGTAGTAGCAGTAGCAGTCGTAGGAGTAGTAGCGGTAGTAGTAGCAGTAGTAGTAGAAGTTCTAGGGGTAGTAGGAGTAGTTGTAGTAGCAATGGTAGTAGCAGCTGCCGTAGTAGCAAAAGTAGTAGGAGGAGCAGTAATATTAGTAGTTGTTGTAGCAGCAGTAGTGGTGTAGTAGTAGTAGTAGCAGCAGCAGTGGCAGCAGTAGCACCCGTTGCAGTTGTAGTAGTAGTAGTAGTTGTTGTTGCAGTAGCAGTAGTAGTTGTTGTTGCAGTAGCAGTAGTAGTAGTAGTAGTAGTTAGTAGCAGTAGTAGTAGTAGTAACAGTAGCAGTAGAAGTAGTAGTAGTCGTAGCAGAAGTAGTAGCAATATATGTAGTAGCAGTCATAGCAGTAGTAGTTGTAATAGTAATAGCAGTTGCAGTTGTAGCAGTAGCAGAAGTAGTAGTAGTAGTAGTAGTTGTTGTTGTTATATTAGTAGTAGTAGCAGTAGTTTTTGTAGTAGTAGTAGAAGTAGCAGCATCACTCTAGCCATAGTAGTTGTCGCAGCAGCAGTCATAGCAGTAGTAGTAGTAATAATTGTAGTAGCAGTAGTAGTAGTGATAGTAGTAGTAGCAGCAGCAGCAGCAATACTAGTAGAAGTAGTAGTAATCGTAGTTGTAGTAGTAATAGTAGTAGTAGTAGTAGTCGTAGTAGTAGTACTAATAGTTGTAGGACTAGTAGTAATACTAGTTTTTGTTGTTGTTGTTGTAATTATACATTTGCAGCAATAGTAGTAGTAATAGTACTAGTTGGAGTGGTAGCAGGAGTAGCAGTAGTGGTAGTGGTAGCTATAGTAGTAGTAGTAATAGTAGTAATAGTGGGAGTGCTAGTAGCAATAGTTGTCGTAGTAGCAGTAGTAGTAGTACTAGTAGTAGCAATTGTTGTAATGGTGGTGGTAGTAGTAGCCGTAGAAGCAATACCAGTAGTAGTACTAGTAGTTATAATAGTAGTAGCAATTGAGGTAGTAGCAGTAGTGTTAGTAATTGTAGTAGCAGTAGCAATAGTAGCTGCAGCAACAGCAACAACAGTACTAGTAGCAGTGGTAGAAGCAGTAGCAATAGTAGCAGTAGCAATAGTAGTAGTAATAATTATTGTAATAGTTGTAGTAGTAGTTGTAGTAGTGGTAGCAGTATTCGCTGTAGTAGTTGTCGTAGTAGTAGCAGTAGCTATAGTTGCGGTTGTAGCAGCAGCAATAGTCCAAGTAGTAGTAGCTGCAGCAGTAGTATTAGCAATAGTAGTAGTAGTAGTGACAGTAATGGTAGCAGGATCATAAGTAGTTGTTGTAGTAGCAGTAGTAGTAGTCGCAATAGTAGCAGTAGTAGTGCTAGTAATAGTCGGAGTAGTGGTAGCAATTGTAGTTGTAGTAGTAGTGTTATTAGTAGTAGTAGCAACAGCAGCAGTAGTAGTGGTCGTAGTAGTAGTAGTACTCATAGTACTAGCAGAACTAGTATAAGTGATTGTAGTGGTTGTAGTGGTAGTAGTGTAGCAGTAGCACTAGTAGTAGCAATAGCAATAATTGTTGCAGTAGTAGCTATAGTAGAAGTATTAGTATTATTAGTATTAATAGTAGTAGTAGTGGAAGTTGTAGTAACAGTGGAAGTTGTATTAGCAGTGGAAGTAGTAACTGGAGCAGTAGTTGGAGTAGTAGAGGTAGTAATAGTAGTACAAGCAGCAGCAGTAATAGCAGTAGTTGCAGTTTTAGTTGTAGTAGTACAAGTAGCAGTTGCAATAGCAGTAGTAGTAGAAGTAGTTGTAGTAGTAATAGTAGTAGTAGTAGTAGCCGTAGTCGTAGTTGTTGTGGTAGTAGCAGTAGTTATAGTAGTAGTGGTAGTAGCAGTTGCTGTAGTAACAACAGTAGTACTGGCAGTAGCAGTGGCAGTAGCGACCACCATAGCAGTTAGTAGTAGAAGCTGCAGTAGAAGTAGTAGAGGTCGTAGTAGCAGTAGTAGCAGCAATAGCAGTAGTAGTTGTTAGTATTAGCAGTAGTAGTGGTAAGTAGTAGTAGTAGTCGTAGCAGTAGTAGTAACAATATTAGAAGTTGCAAAACTAGCAGTGGTACAAGCAGTAGTCATAGCAGTAGTAGCTGTAGTACTTGTAGTTGCAGTTGCAACAGTGGTAGCAGCATTAGTAGTAGCAGTAGTACCAATCGTAGCAGTAGCAATAGTAGCAGTAGCAGAAGTAGCATTGGGAACAATAGTAGTAGTAGTAGGAGTAGTAGTAGTTGAAGTATTACAAGTAGTACTAGTAGTTATTCTAGTTATAATAGTATCATAAGTAGTCATAGCAGTGGTAGCAGTAGCAGTAATAGTAGTAGCAGTAGTGGCAGTAGTAGCAATAGTAGCAGTAGTAGGAGTAGAAGTAACAGTAGTTGTATTAGCAGTAGTAGTAGTAGAAGTAGTAATAGCTCGAGTAGCAATAGCTCTAGCTGTAATAATAGTAACAACAGTTGTATTAGCAGTAGTAGTAGCAGTAGTACAAGTAGTATGTTAAGTAGTGATAGTATCGGTAGCAGTAACAGTCGTTGTAGTAGTAGTAGTAGCAGCAGAAGTAGTAGAAGTAGTAGAGGTAGTATCAAAAATAGCAGTAGTAGAAGTAGTGGAAGTAGTACTACTAGTAGCAGTAGTAATAGTAGCAGAAGTAGTAGTAGCACTAATAGAAGTAGGAGAAGAAGTAGTAGTTATAGTAGTAGTAATAGTAGTAGTAGCAGTAGTAGTAGTAGTAGAAGTAGTAGTAGTAGTAGTAGTAATAGTAGTAGTAGTAGTAGTAATAATAATAGTAGTAGTAGTAGTAGTAGTAATAATAGTAGTAGTAATATTAATAGTAGTAGTAGAAATAATAGTAGTAGTAGTGGTGATAGTAGTAGTAATAGTAGTAGTGATACAAGTTGTAGTAGTTGTAGTGATAGTTGTAGTAATAGTAGCACTAGTAGCAGTAGTAGTAGTTGTAGTAGTAGTAGTAATAGTTGTAGCAGTAGCAGCAGCAGTAGTAGTAGTTATGAATATAGTAGGAGTAGCAGTAGTAGCTGCAGCAGCAGCACTAGTCACAGTTTTTGTTGTTGTTGTTGTTGTTGTAGCAAAAGTAGTAGTAGCAGCAGTAGTAGTAATAGTAAGAGTACTAGTTGTAATAGTACTTGTACCGATAGTTGCAATATTTGCTGTAGTAGTAGTCGTAGTAGTAGCAATAGTTGTAGTAGCAGTAGTAGCAGCGGTAATAGTTTTGATAGTTGTAGCACTAGCAGTAATAGTAGTGGTAGCAGTGGTAGTAATAGCAGTAGTGGTACTTGTTGTAGTCGTAGTCATTGTCGTAGTCATAGTAGTAGCCGAACTAGTGGAAGTGGTTGTAGTAGTAGTAGCAAAACTACTACTACTATTACTACTGCTACTACTATCACTATTTAGGCTACTATTATTGCCACAGCTGTTGCTGCTGCTACTAAAATTACTTCCACTACTACTACCGCTAATGCTACTTTTATTGCTACTTCTATATTTACAACTTCTACTGCTACTTATAATACTACAATTACTACTATAACTACAACTACTGCGCCTACAATAGCTACAACTACTACTAGAGCTACCACTATAATAACTATTATTACTACTACTACTATAACAATAACAACAATTACTGCAACTGCTGCTACAACCACAACTGCTACTACTACTGCTGCTACACCTTGGACAACTACAATTGCTACTACTACCACTATTATTATTACTACTGCTCCAAGTACTAGTGCTACTCCTACTACTACTACAACTACTACACCTACTTCGACTGCTGCTACTAATACAACAACTACTACTAATACTACTATTACTCCCACTACTGCTACTACTAATATTACTAGTCATATTACAACTACTGCTACTATAACTATTACTACTACTACAACTACTACTCCTACTACTACCAATTATACTACAAACACCAAAACAACTACTACTAATTATGCTACGAGTACAACTGCTACGACTACTACTCCTTTTGCTGCTGCAACTACTACTGCTAATAATACTACTAATACAACTGCTGCTACTACTACTCCTTCTATTGCTGCTACAGCTACTACCAATGCTATTTCTACTTCAACTCCTACTGCCACTCGTACTCCTACTCCTACCCTTTACTACTAAGCCTATTAGTACTACTACTACTGCTGCTACTACTTTTACTACTGCTACAATAACTATAACAGTTACTACTACTACTGCTGCTACTAGTAATCCTGCTGCAACTACTTCACCTACTACTCCAACTATTACTACTCGTACTACAACTCTTACTCCTACTCCCATTACTACTACAACATCTCCTCCTCCTCCTACTACTACTTCTACTACTACTACTACTACTACTACTACTACTACTACTACTTCTTCTTCTACTACAACTAAAACTGGTACTATGACAACTACATCTCATCATGCTCCTACTACTACTACTACACCAACTCCTCCTACTATTACTACTACTCCTAATATTACTCCAACTCCTACTACTGTTACTACTACAGCTACTACTACTCCTGCTCAACTCCTCCTCCTACTACTACTACTCCTCCTCCTACTATTACTCCTACTACTACTCCTAGTCCTACTCCTACTACTATTGCTACTACTGCAACCTATATTATTACTACTACTACTCCAGCTCAACTCCTCCTCCTCCTACTAGTACTCCTCCTCCTACTATTACTCCTACTACTACTCCTAGTCCTACTCCTACTACTATTGCTACTACTGCAACCTATATTATTACTACTACTACTGCACCTACTCCTACTCCTACTTCAACTACTACTACAACAACCACTACCACTACTATTGCTACTATTACTACTACTACAACTACAACTCCAACTACTACTACTTCTGCTATTTAATATCTACTACTTCTAGTACTACTACTGCTGCTACTGCTTTCGTTGCTACTGCTAGTGTTGTTGTTGCTGCCACTACTAGACTATTACTACTGCTACTACTACAACCACTGCTACTACCATTACTACTACTTTAACTACTACCACGACTACTACTACTACTACTACTACTACTTCTATGACTATTTCTAATAGTTCTACTACTACTACACTACTACTACTACTACTACTACTGCTACTGCTGCTGCTTCTTCTACTGCTACTACTGCTACAACTAGTACTACTTCCTCTATGACATCTACTACAACTACTTGCATTAATACTACAAGTACTAATGCAAACACTACTACTACTACTACTTCTACAACAACAACAACAATTGCTACTACTACTCCTACTACTACTACTACAACAACAACAACTATTACAACTACTACTACATCATCTACAACTACAACTACTCCAAATCCTTCTATTACAACAACTACAACTACTACTAGTCCTACGACTTTTACGACGGCTACCACTACAATTACAACTACTAATTTTACTACTACTACTACTACCACAATTACTGCTCCTACTATTACTACTACTACTGCTAATACTACTTCTACTACTATTACTATTACTACTACAATTGCTACTTCTCCTCCTACTACTGCTAATACTACAACTACTACTACCACAACAACTACTACTATTCCTACTTCTACTACTATCACTACAACCACTACTAGTGCTGCTACTCCTACTGTTGCTACCACTCCTACTACCATTGCAAGCTCTACTACAACTTCTATTGCTTCAACTACTAATACTACTACGAAAACTACTACTTCTAATACTACTACAACTCCTACTTCAACTAGTACTTCTACTACTGCAACTACTACTACTACGACTACTGCTACTACTACTTCTACTACCATTACTACTACTACTACTCAAACTACTACTTCTTCGTCTACTACTACTGTTGCTGCTACTACAATTGCTATAATTACTACTACTACAACTTCTGGTACTACTTCTGCTACTACTACTATAACTAAAACTGCTACTACTACTACTATGACAACTACTGCTCCTAGTCCTTCCATTACTGTGACTACTGCTACTACTACTACTAGTACCACTTATGCTACTACTACTCCTACTCCAGCTCCAACTCTGACTCCTACTACTATAATGACAACAATAACTACTACTACAATTACTACTAACTCCTTATACTCCTACCTCTACAACTAGTACTACAACTATGACTACTACTGCTGCTATTTCTACTCCAACAACAATAACAACTACTACTACTTCTCCTTCTACTCTTGCAGCTACTACTACTCCTACTATTACTACTACTACTACTGCTACCACTTCTACTACAATTACTACTACCAATACTACTACTACTAGTACTACTACAACAACTACTACTTCTAGCACTATTAGTCCAACTACTACAACTACTAGTACTACTGCTGCTACTACTACTGTTACTATTACTACTACTACTACAATGACTACTTCTGCTACTATAACTACTCCGACTCCTACTCCAACTGCTTATACTACTACTACTACTATTACTGCTAACATCACTACTTCTACTACTACTACTACTATTATTAATCCTAATACTCCTACTCCAACTACTACTCCTCCTACTACTGCTACTACTGCTCTTATTACCTCTACTACTACTACTACTACTACTGTTACTACTACTACTACTATTCCTACAGCAACTAGAAATACTCCTATTACTATAACTACGAGTGCAGCTGTTACTAATACTGCTGCAACTACTACTACTGCTATTACTACTTCTACTATAGCTACTACTCCTACTACTATTATTAGTACTACAAGTACTACTACTACCACAACTCCTAGTACTATTATTAGTACTACTACTACAATAGCTGCTACTTCTACTGTTGCTAATGTTTTTGCTGCTACTACTACTGCTACTACTACTGCCGCAGGTACTCTTGCTACTGCAACTTCAACTACTCCTATTATTACTACTACTACGACTCCTACAGCAACTACTACTACTTCTACTACTAGTACGGCTGCTACTACTACTAATCTCTCTATTATTGCTACTACAACTACTATTACTACTTCTACTCCCACTCCTACTCCTACTCCTACTCCTACTCCTACTCCCACTCTCACTACTACTACACCTACTACTACTACCGCTACTACTGCTACTCGATATCTACTACTTCTAGTACTACTACCACTTCTACAACTGCAACGATTACTACTACAACTATTGTCGCGGCTGCTGCTACTACTACTGCGGTTACTAATACTACAACTACTACTATTGTTGTTGCTATTAGTACTACTACTAAAACTATGACCAATACATATACTACTACTATTACTATGACTACGACTACTACTACTACTACTACTACTACTACTACTTCGACCACTACTACTAACACTACTACTACTACTACTTCTTCTTCTTCTTCTATTACTACTACTATTGCTACTTCTGCTACTGCTACTATTACGACACTACTAGTACTACTACTATTGCTGCTACAGCTACATGCACTACACTACTATTACTACTACTACTACTACTGCTACTTCTTCTATTATTACTACTGCTACTTCTCCTACTACTACTCCATCTACAACAACTACTACTACAACAACAACAACTACTACTACTCCTACTACTACTACTCTTACTACTCCTACTTCTATTGCAATTAGTACTACAACTCCTACTACTTCAATTACTCATACTACTTCTAATACTACTATTTATATTACTACTATAACAACACCTACTACTAATACTACTACTACTCCAACTACGACTATTACAACAACTACTACTAATACTACTACTACTACTACTGCTACTTCGGCTACTATTATCGCCACTACTACTGCTGCTACTACTATAATTGCTACTATTACTATTACTACTGCTACTTCTGCTACTACTTCCGCTACTACTTCTGCAACTACTACTATGACTAATACTACTTCTACCACTATTATGCCTACTGCTATTACTACTATTACAACTGCTACTACTACTACTACTACTATTACTACAACTATTATTACTCCTATTGCTACTACTATTGTTGCTGCTACTACTACTACTACTGCAACTACTACTGCTGCTATTTCTACTACAACAACAATAAGAACAACTACTACGACTACTTCTACTCTTGCAGCTACTACTAATCCTACTACTATTACTAGTACTAGCACCATTGCTACCACTTGTGCTGCAACTACTACTATCAATACTACTATAACTAGTATTGCTACAACAACAACAACTACTACTACTATCAATCCAACTACTACAACAACTAGTACTACTGCTACTACAACTACTACTACTACTACTTCAGCTACTACCACTCCTACTCCTACTTCAGCTACTATCACTACTATTATTAATCCTAATACTCGTCCTCCTCCTCCTCCTCCTCCTCCTCCTACTACTACTACTTCTACTCCTATTACTACTACAACAATCACTATTACTACTACTTCTACTACTACTACTAATCCTAAAACTCCTACCACTACTACTACTACTGCTACTACTACAACAACAACAACAACTTTTACAACCAGTACTACTACAACTGCTACAAATACAACTACTCTACTATGACTACTACTATTACTATTGCAACTACTACTACTACTTCCACTACTACCACTACTACTAGTACTACTAGTGCAACTCTTACAACTACTACTCCTACTACTACAACTAATACAACTTCTACTACTTCTACTGCTACTACTGCTATGCTATGACTACAACTACTTCTGCTACAACTACAGCTATTGCTACTGCTTTTGCTACTAGTACTTTTTTTGTTGTTGCTGTTGCTACTAGTACTACTACTACTACTACTATTGTTGTTGCTGTGACTACTACTGCTACAACTAATACTACAACTTCAACTAGTACTACTTGTACTCCTAATACTATTAATACTATTACTAGTACTTCTACTACTACTACTACTATTACAGCTGCTGCTGCTATTACTACTACTACCACAACTACTACTGCTACAACAACAACTACTACTACCATAACTAATACTAATGCTTCAGATACTTCTACTACTATTACTATTAGTACTACTACTACTACTAATACTACTACTACTACCGGTACTCCTACTACTGCTATTAATACTACACCACTATTACTACTACGACAACTACTATTACTTCTACTTCTACTACTACTATAGCTACAATAGCTACTACTACTACCACCACCACTTCTACCACTACTTCTGCTACTACTTCTACTGCTACACCCATGCCTGTTCCCACTACTCCTCCTACTATCGGTATTGTTCAAGCTACTGCTACTACTACAACTCCTACAACTTCTACTACTACTACTACAACTACTACAGCTACTACTGCTGCTACTACTACTACTACTATTAGTACTACTACTGCTGCTGCAACTACTATTACTCCTATTGCTTCCAATAATTCTACTGCTACTACTACTATTGTTGTAGCTACTACTCCTTCTAATATTATTAGCATAACAAGAACTACTACTATCACAACTCCTACTGGTATTATTATTACTACTGCTACTGCTGCTATTACTGCTAGTACTACAACAACTACTACTTCTACTGCTGCTAATATTGCTGCTGCTGCCACTAATGCTACTACTGCTACTGTCACTACTACTAATACTACTAGTATAACTACTATTACTGCTACTATTGCGACTGCAACACCTACTGCGCTGCTGTTGCTACTACTACCACTACTTCTATTAGTACTGCTGCTGCAACTTCTTCTACTACTACTATTACTACTACTACTACTACTACTACTACTACTACTACTACTACTACTACTACTACTACTACTAGTACAACTGCTACTACTGCAACTCCTTCTACTATTGCTACTACTACTACTATTACCACTTCTACCCCCACTACTACTCCTACTCCTAATCCCACTCTGACTAACACTACACCTACTACTACTACTGCTACTACTGCTACTACCACTACTACTGCTACTCAAAATCTACTATTTCTGTTACTACTACTAATGCTATTGCTACTACTATTATTGCTGTTGCTGCTCCTACTATAGCTGTTACTACTACAACTACTACTACTGCTGTTGTTGCTGATGGTGCTATACTATAACTACAACCACTACTTCTACTACTACTACTACAACTGCTACGACTACTATTACAACTTCTAATACCACGACGACTACTACTACTACTGCTACTGTTGTTGCTGCTACTGCTGATACTACTACTACTACTACTATTACTACCACTACTTCTTCGACTGCTTCTACAACTTCAACGACTACTACTATTACTTCTTTTGCTACCGTACAACTACTATACTACTAGTGCTGCTACTACTACTGAAACTGCTACTACTACTACCACTATTACTGCTGCTACTACTACTACTACTACCACCACTGCTACTAGTACAACCACAGCTACTACCTCTACTACTACTAGTAATAATACTAGTAATACGAGTACAAATAATACTACGACTAATTCTACAACAACAACTAGTGCTACTAATGCTACTCCAACTCCTACTATTGCAATAACAACAACAACTACTACTCCTACAACTTCGGCTATTGCTACCACTACAATTACAACTACTATTTTTACTACAACTATGACTACTACAAATACTATGACTACTATTACTACTCCTACTACTAATACTACTCCTACTACTATTTCTTCTCCTACTACAACTGCTACTTCTCCTACTACTACTACTTCCTACTACCAATACTACTACAGTGACAACTACTACTACTCTTACAGCTACTACTACTCCCCTTACTACTACTACAGCTGCCACTACTACCAATACTATTGCTACTGCTATAACTAGTACCACTATTGCTACTACTAATACTGCAACTACTACTGCTACTATTACTGCTATTGCTACTATTACTACTGCTACTACTACTACTTCTACAACCACTACTATTACTGGTACTGGTACTGCTACTACTACTTCTACAACTAGTGCTGCTGCTACTACTTCTGCTACTATTACTACAACTTCTACTACTACTACTGGTACTAATACTACTACTACTACTACTATTACTACACTACTACTGTTACTATTAATACAACAACTACAACTATTGCTCCTGCAACTACTGCTTCTGCAATTTCTACTACTGCTACTACTATTAGTACTACAACTATGATTACTACTACTACTACTACTATTTCTACTACTACTACTACTATTACTACCAATACTACTACATCTACAACTACTACTGCTACTGCTACTACAGTTGCTACTATTACTATTACTATTACTACCAATACTACTACATCTACAACTACTACTGCTACTGCTACTACAGTTGCTACTATTACTACTACTACTATTGCTACTACTAATACTGCTACTACTACTGCTATTATTACTGCTACTACTACTACTGCTACTACTCCCGCTGCTACTGCTATAACCACTACTACAACTATT
>RXID01019186.1:22126-34608 GCA_005019695.1 Trichopus zeylanicus subsp. travancoricus
TAGCTTTTGCTACTACTACTACTACTACTACTACTAGTCTTACTACTACTCTTACAATAACTACTACTATGACTACTCGTACAACTACAACAACAACAACTATAGTGCTAAATATCAATGTCCACCACAATTCATGATGTAGAAGAAGAATAGAAAAGAAGAAAAGATAGCACATAAGAGATTTATGTGGCAAAGACGATCCAAAGGATATTATGTTGACGAGAAGAGGAAGAGAAGGTGACAATGATGGAGGCAAAACTCCAATATTACCAGCTCTCACAAGAGACTAAGTAGCATAGCCATCATAAGACATCTTGAGAGTATTGATCTATGTCTCTCTCTCTTACTCTCTATCTGGAAACCCTTACATTGATAGAGTGTTTATATATGTGGCCTAACTGTGTTTGATTCAAAGTAGAAGACTGACTTAAATAAGACTTCTACTAATTTAAGTCTTCTAGTAGAAGATAAATTCAGATAAGGATTAGGCCTACTAAATTACTTTCTAATATAATTAAAACTCTCCGAAAAATTAGGATTCGAGACACAATTATGCCAACAATCTCCACCTTGGCTTGAATCCTCTTATTCTCAAAATTTGAATCTTCAATAGATATCTTTGCCATTACCTCATGGGGTAGGATCAACAACCTTAAACATTGAATAAGTCTGAACTGAGCCTGAACTTGTCAATCGGAATCACCTTCGTCAACATATCTATAGGATTTCTTGAAGTATGAATCTTTTGTAAAAAAATCTCGCAGTCTTCAATAATGTCATGAATAAAATGAAACCGGACATCTATATGGTTTGATTTGGCGTGGTACATTTGGTTCTTCGTAAGGTGTATGACGCTCTGACTGTCGCCAAAAATAGGAAGAACATTTTAAGAAAAACCAACTTCACTTGCCAATCCTTTTAGCCATAGAGCTTCTTTGATGGCTTCTGTAGCTGCCATATACTCAGACTCTGTTGTAGATAATGCCATAGTTGACTGTAAGGTACACCTCCAACTAATAGGTCCTCCACAAAGAGTGAAAAGATAACCAGTGAGGGATCATCGTCGATCAAGGTTGCTAGCATAGTCTGAATTGATGTAACCAATAATTTTGGCCTCTTGAACTGTGTTCCTGTTGAAACATAGGCCAAGATTAAAAGTACCTTTGATATATCTTAATAGCCATTTCACAGCCTGCCAATGCTCTTTTCTTGGATTTGCCATGTAATGACTAATAACACTAATAGCTTGTGCAATATCAGGTCTTGTGCATACCATAGCATACATTAGACTTCCAACAGTAATTGAAAATGGGATGTTCTCCATGTATGCATACTCCTCATCTGTAGAAGGACATAGTTGAGCTGAAAGCGTGAAGTGAGTTGCCAAAGGAGTACTGACGGCATTTGAATTTTGCATGTCAAAATAAGAAATAATCTTCTCGAGATACTTCCTCTGTTTGAGCCATAATTTGCCATGCTTTCAATCTCAATCAATCTCCATACTGAGAATCTTCCTTGCAGCACCTAAATCTTTGATCTCAAATTCCTTTTTCATTTTAAACTTTAGATCATTAAGTAGAGATATGTCTTTAGTAGCGATAAGCATATCATCAACATAAAGAGGCAATATAATAAATGAGTTATTGGCATGCATCTTAAAATAGACACAACAATCATGTTTGCAATGGATGAAATCTTGTCCCAGCAAAAAACTGTCAAACCTTTTATACCATTTCCTTGGAGACTATTTCAAACCATAAAGTGATTTGTTCAACTTGCAGAAAAAAATTTTCTTTCTTCTTGGATGAACCCTTCAGGCTGTTGCATAAAAATTTATTCTTCTAATTCTCCAAGCAGGAAGGCAGTTTTGACATCAAGCTGTTCTAACTAAAGATTATGGAAAGAAACTAAAGCAAGTAGAAAACAAATAGATGTGTGTTTAACCACAGGAGAGAAAATTTCATTAAAGTCAACACCCTCCTTTTGCAAATACCCTTTTGCAGCTAAACGAGCCTTGAATTTAACACCATCTATCTTATAGAAATCCTCTTTCTTTCGAAATACCCACTTGCTACTACTACTAATGTTGCGGCTACTACTACTACTAAAACTACTGCTGACTACTACTACTACAACAACCACTACTACTACAATTGCTACAACAACTACTGCTGCTACTACTACACTGCTACTTCTACAACTATTGCTACTACAACTACTGCAACTACTACTATATTACAACTACTAGTAGTACTACTATAACTATTGCTACTGATGCCACTACTACGACTACTCCTATAAGTACTCATACTCCTCCTATTACTAGTACTCCAACTTCTCCACCTCCTACTACAACTACTACTACTACTCCTACTATTATTACTACTACCAATACTACTACTGTAGCTACTACTCCTATTGCTACTCCTATAATTACTACTACATCAACTACTACTACTACTATTGTTGTTGCAGCTACTATAAGTACTACTATACTTCTACTACTACTATTGCTGCTACTACTGCTGCTGCTACTGCTACAACAGTTACTACTACAGCTACTACTGTTGCTACAATTCCTGCAACTACTCCAACTACTACTGCTCCTACTACTCCAACTGCTACTCCGAGTACTACTACTAATATTACTCCTACCAATACTACAACTACTACTGCTACAACTTCTACTACTATAACTACTACTACTCCTACTACTACTACTATGACTGCTACTGCTACTATTACTGCTACTACTACTGCTACTACTACTAGGAATAGTCCGACTCCTACTTCCATTACAGCTACTACTACTCTACTGCTACAACTACTACTCCTACTACTACTTCTACTACTATTACGTCTACTACTCGAGCTACCCCTACTACTACTGCGAATACTACAACTCCTAGACTCCTCCTACTACTTCTCCTACTACTACGACAACTGCCACAACGACTACAGCTACTACTCCTACTGCTACAACAACAACTACTGCTGCTGCTACTGCTACTGCTACTACTACTACTACTACTACTACTACTACTACTACTACACTACTACTACAGCTAGTACAACTACTACTACTTTTTCTATTGTTACAACTACTTCTACTACTATTACTATTGCAACTAGTATTGTTGTTGCTACTATTGCCATTGCTACTACTACTACAGCTACTACTACTGCTGCTGCCGCTACTACTACTACTACTAATATACTACTACACTAATACTACAACTACAACTTCTGCTACTACTGTTGCTACTTCTATTACTGCTTCCATTCCTACTACTAGTCATATTGCGGCAGCTACTACTACACGTAAACCTCTTCCCACTAGTACTACAAATATACTACTTCTACTACAACTACTACTTCTACTACTACAACTGCTGCTACGTCTCCTACTGCCAATCCTACAACAACAACTACTACAACTACAACTATAGATACAACTACTATAATAACTACTACTGCAACTACTACTAATACAACAACTGCAACAACAACTGCAACAACTACTACTACTGCTGCTACTATTACTACAACTTCTACTACTACAGCTGTTGTTACTACTACTACTACTACTAGAACTACTACTAGTGCTACCACTACTACTACTACTCTCACTCTTGCAACTACTACTAATACTGCTACTCCTATTGCTACAACTACTCCTAATACTACTACTACAGATGCTACAACTACTATTACAACTCCTACTGCTATGAGTATTACTACTACTACTGCTACTACTTCTACTATTGCTACTACTACTGATGCTACTATTACTACTCTTACAACTACTGCTACACCTACTACTACAGCTACTGCTACTACTACAGCTGCAACAACAACAACAACAACAACTACTACTACTACACTGCTACAACTACTACAGCTACTTGTACTACTACTGCTACAACTACTACTATAACTACTGCTACCACAACTAGTACTACTGCTATAGCTACTGCAACTACTAATGCTACTGCTGCTTCTGCTATTGCTACAACTACTGCTACTGCTATTGCTACGACTGCTGCTATTACTGATAGTGTTACTATTACTGCTACTACTACTAATAATGCTACAGCTACAGCTACTGCAAATACTACTACAACCACACTATCGCTACCACTACTACAACCTACACTACGACTACTACTACTATTGCTACTGGTACTACTTCTACTATAACTACTGCGACTACAAGAACTACTACTCCTCTTACCAGTGCTACGACTACAACTACCTCTACTTCTACTACTATTACTACTGCCACTATTGCTATTACTATGACTACTACTCCTCCTAGTGCTAGTCCTCCTACTACCACTGCTACTTCTCCAGCTGCTACTCCTACTACTACTACTTCTACCAGTACAACTACAAAAACTACTACTGCT
This sequence comes from Trichopus zeylanicus subsp. travancoricus, assembly GCA_005019695.1. NCBI lineage: Eukaryota > Viridiplantae > Streptophyta > Magnoliopsida > Dioscoreales > Dioscoreaceae > Trichopus > Trichopus zeylanicus. The sequence continues at coordinate 26,536 of RXID01019186.1, forward strand.
GCTACTACTACCACTAATGCTACTACTACTACACTAATACTACTACTACTATGCTACTACTAATATTGCAATTACTACTACTACTACTACATTGACTACTCCTAATACAGCTACTACTACCACTACTACTCCAACTACAGCTACTATTACCACTACTCCTCCTAAAACTACTACTACTACTACTGCGACAACTCCTAGTACCACTCCTACTACAACTACTGCTACTACTCCTACTACTACTACTTCCACTGTTACTATTACTGCTACTCCTACTACTACTACTACTACTACTACTACTACTAAAACTACAGCTACTACTACTACTGCTACTACTACTACTACAGTACTACCACTACAGCTACTATTCCTCCTACTAATATAGTTGTTGTTACTATTACTGCTACTATTGTTGTTACTACTATTGCTCCTATTCCTCCTACTACAACTGGTGTTGTTACTATTACTGCTACTACTGCTGTTACTACTATTACTCCTCCCCCTCCTTCTACTACAACAACAACAACTACTGCTGCTGCTGTTACAACAACAACTACTATTGCTACAATTGCTACTGCAGCTGCTACTACTACTCCAGCTGCTACTACTACTGCTGCTACTAATAGTGCAACTACCACTACTACTGCTGCTGCTACTACTGCTAGTACTACAACTACTACTACTACTACTACTACTACTACTACTGGTACTACTACTACTACTGCAACTACTACTACTACTACTACAACTATTATACTAGTACTGCTACTACTACTACTACTACTACTACTGCCACTACTGCAAGTCCTCCTACTACTGCTTATGACTACTCCTACTAATACTGCTACTACAACAACAACAATTACTACTACTAATACTGCAACTGCTACTACTGCAGTTGTTACTACTGCTACTATTACCACAACTACTGCTATTACTACTACTACAGTTGCTACTCTGACTAATACTATATTATTACTACTATAACTACAGCTACTTCTGCTACTACTCCTATTACCACTCCTACAACTTCTGCTCCTACTACTCCTACTACTACTACTACTGCTATTACCACCACCACTCCTACTGCAGCAACTACTCCTACTACTAGTCCTACAACAACAACTACTACAATTGCTATAGCTACTACTCCTAATACAACTTCAACTACCACAACAACAACAACAACTACAATAGCCGCTACTACAACTAATACTTCCACTACTACTACTGCAACTGCTACTTCCACTACTAATACTGTTGTAGATACTACTACTACTATTGCAACTACTATACTACTAGGACTACTACTACAACTACAACTGTTGCTACTAGTGCTACAACTGCAACTGCTACTCTTACTGCTACAACTACGACTACTTCTACCATAACTACAGCTATACTACTATTACAGCAACAAAAACAACAACAACTACTACTACTACTACTGCTGCTACTACTTCTACTGCCACTACTACTACTAGGACTACTACTACTACTACTACAAAAACTACTATTACTACAACTACTACCACTACTACTACTGCTGCTAATACTACTACCACTACTACTACTCCTACAACAACTACCACTACTACTACTACTATATCTACTACCACTACTACTACTACTACATCTACTACTAGTACAATTGCTACTAATGCTACCCCTACTACAACTGGTACTACTACTACTAATACTATGCCTACTACTACTACTGCTACTACTACTACTACTACTGTTATTACTGCAACTACTGCTACTACTACGACTATAACTGGTACAACAATTACTTCTCACAGTACTACTACTATTGCAATAATACTATTATGACTTCTCCTACTAATCCGACCACTGCTTCTGCACTACTACTGCTACTACAGCTACTGCTACTACTACTAGTGCTATTACTTCTACTGCTACTCCAACTAATCCAACTACTATTACTACTGCCACTACATCTACACCCACTTCCACTAGTGTACCTACTACTCCTACTGCTGCTGCTGCTACTACTACTACTAATACTTCTACTGCTACTACTCCTATTGCTACAACTTCTACTACTACTACTGCTACTGCTGCTGCTACCTCTACTACTACTACTTCACGTAATACTTCTATCAATGCTAGTACAACTGCTACTATTTTAACTGCTACTACTAATACTACTACAACTACTACTACTTGTATTACTGCTACTTCTTCTACCACTACTAAGACTATCAATATGGCTACAACTAGTACCACTACTACTATTCCAATTACTACCATAACTACTACTACTATAGCTTCTCCTGCCACTACTGTGTTGCAACTACTACTTCAGGTACTACTGTTACTGCAATTACATTCACTGCTACTACAACTAGTACTACTCTTATTAATACTACTACTACCACTACTTCTACTACTGCTACTACTACTATTGCTATTACTGCTAGTACAACTACTACTACGATAGTTGCATCTACTACTGCAATTACTATTATGGTTGTTGCTACTGATACTAACACTGCTACTGCTGCTACAACTGCGCCAACTATTACTACTTCTACTACTGCTACTACAACTGTGATTGCAATTACTCCTACTACTATTACTACTACAACAACTACTACTACCACTACTTCTACAACAACAACAACTACTACTACCACCCTTCTACTACTACTACTACTACTATTACTAAAACTTCACCTACAACTACAACTATTGCGGCTATAGCCACTACTATTACTGCTGCTACTACTACTACCACTGCTACAACTGCTATTACTTCAACTACTACTACTACTACTACTAGTATAGCTTCTCCTACTACTACTACCACTGTGACCACTAATGCTACTACTACTACTACTACTCCTACTACTACTACGATTACTACTACTGCTGCTACTACTACTGCTACTTCTGATTGTCTTACTACTTCCAATGTTACTACTACTACTACTATTACCAATATTACTGCGACTTTAGCTACTACTGCAACTGGGACTACTACTAATATTACTACTACTACTATTACTACGACTACTACCACTACGACTACTACTACAACTACTATTGCTACTAATAGTACCACAACTTCTATTCCACCAACAACTAATGCTGTTTGTACTACTAGTAGTATTTCTACTACTAGTACTGCTACTACAAGTACTACTTCTAGCATAACTACAACTACTCCCAATACAACTGCTATTACTACTACTATAACTGTTGCTGCTACCACCACTACTACTATGGCTAGTACGGCTACTACTGCTACTGCTACAACTACTGCTACAACTGCTACTATTGCAACTACCCCTACTGCTACTACTACTAGTGCAACTGCTACTACTACAACTACTACTTCCCCTCTTACAACTACAACACTACTACTACTACTACTACTACTACTACTACTAATGCTGTTGCTACTACTACTACTGCTATTACTACTACCGCTACTGTTACAACAACTACTATTATGACTATTGCTAGTACTGCCACTACAGCTACTTATACTATAACGACTGCAAGAACAACACCAACAACAACTACTGCTACTAATACTTCTATTACAGTTGCTACTACTACTACTATTACAACTTCTCCCATTCCTAATACTACTACTACTGCTTCCCCTACTATTACTATTACCACTACCACTATTACAACAACTACAACTATTGCTACTACTACAGCTACATCTAATACAACAACCACCACGACTACTACTACTACTACAACTACTACAGCTACTACTGCTACAATTGCTACTAGAATTGCTGCACTTTCTACAACTACTAGTACTGGTACTACTACAACTTCTACTACTACAACTACTACTTCTACTTCTGCTACTACTGCTACTACTACTACTGATACAACTACTGCTGCTACTACCTCTGCTATTCATACTAATAATACTGCTACTACTATCTACTACTTCTGCTACTACAGCTACTATAGCTACTTCTACTACTACAACTACAACTACTGATACAGCAACTACTAGTGCAACTACTACTAATCCTATTACTACTACTACTACTTCTGCTACGACTACTATTGCTATTGCTATTACGACCACTACTACTACTAGAACTATGTCGGGTACAAATACTACTATTGCTACTACTACTACACTACTATTACTGTGATGGCTGCTGCTGCTACAACTACTATTCTGACTACAACTTCTCCTGCTACTACTACTACCACCACCGCTACAACTTCTGCTACTATTAGTACTGTTACTACAACTCCTAGCTTTGCTACTACAACTTCTCCAACAACTACTATTACAGCTACTACTACTACAACTACTACTACTACAGCTACTACTACTATTACTACTGCTCTAACTACTACTTCTGCTACTACTACTTCTACTACTACTAGTACTACTACTATTGTTATTACTGCTACTAGTACTACTATGACTATAACTGCTACTAGAACCACTTCTCACACTACTACTACTACTTCTACGACAATTGTTACGTCTACTACCACTACTACTACAACAACAAATACTATTATAGCTACTGCTACTGCTACAACTTCTCCCACTACTACTTCTGCTACTACCGTGTCTATTACTGTTGCTACTACTAATACTACTACTACTACTACTACAGCTACTACTACTGCTGCTCCTACTAATGCTAATGCTACTATTATTACTACTACTTCTACTATTACTACTGCTTCTATCGCTACTACTATTTCTTCAACTACTATAACTATTACTACTAGTACTACTCTTACCACTATTCATACTACTAGTACAACACCTACTGCTCTAGCTACTACTACCACTACTTCTTCTCCTAGTACTACAATTGCTACTACTACTACAACTATAATTAATACACCTGCTACTACTGCTGTTGCTGCTACTACCACTACTACTACTTCTACTACTACTACAACTATTACTACTACTACTACTCTTACTACTACCCATATTGCTGCTACAACCACTACTACTCGGGCTACTACTATTACTAATATTGCTACTACATCTGCTACTACAGCTGCTTTTTCTACTACTATTACAGTTACTTCAAGTATTCCTACCACTACTACTGCTGCTAGTACTGCTACTACTACTACTCCTACTATGACAACAACTACTACTACTATAGCTACTAGTACAATTACGACTACTACTACTTGTACTACTACCACTGCTACTACTACTATTACGACTACAACTACTTGTACTACTTCTACGACTGCTACTGCTGCTACTACTACTGCTACTACTACAACACTACTACTATAACTACTACTACTGCTACTACACCTACAACTATTTCTGCTACTGCTACTATTACTACTACTACTTCTACTACTACTGCTACTACTACTGCTACTATTACAGCTACTACTACTACTACTAGTACTTCTACTACTGCTACTTCAACAATAATAACAACTACTACTACCGCGACTACTACTATTGCACCAGCTGTTACTAATGCTTCTACTACTAATACTACTATTGTTGTTGCTGTTGCTACTACAACAACTAGTACTATTGCAACTGACACTTTTTCTACTGCCACAACTATTGCTACTACTACTCCCACTACTACTGCTATAGCTACTACAAATACTACTACAACAATAGCAACTATTGCTAATGCTACTACTATTGCTATTACTACTACTGCTAATAGTACTTCTACTACGAATACTGCTACTGTTACTCCCACTACTACTGCTACAGCTACTACAAATACTACTACAACAACAGCAACTACTGCTAATGCTACTACTATTGCTATTACTACTACTGCTAATAGTACTTCTACAGCGACTACTGCTACTGTTACTCCTAATACTACTACCGCTACAACTACTGCTATAACTACTACTGTCGCTACTATTACTACTACTACTACTACTACTACTGCCACTACTAATACTACTCCAGCTAATAGTACTACTACTCCTCCTTCTCCTAATACTCCTACTACTGCCACTATTGCTACTCCAACTATTGCTACTTTTGTAGCTACTATTACTACTACTACTACTACTACTACTTTTTCACTAGTACTACTACTGCTACTACTACTACAACTACTATTAATACTATGGCTACTACTACTACAACAACTACCACTACTACTGCTACTACTAGTTCTACTATTGCTACTTTGGCTACTACTACTACTACTACTACTACTACTACTACTACTACTACTACTACTACTTCTTCCATTACTAATACTACTAATTAGAACTACCACTACTACGTCTACTACAACTGCTGCTACTACTACTGCAACTTCTACTACAACTACGGCTACTATTACGGCTACCACAACAACAACAACTACTATTGTTGCCACTACCACTATTACTTCTACTACTACCTTTACTACTACGACTACCACAACTCCTACAACTACTGCACCTACTACGACCACTACTACTACTACTACTCCTACTTTTACTACTGCTACTACTCTGACCCCTACTATTACTGCAACTACTACTACTGCTGCCGCTACTACTACTCCCACAACTATTGCTACTGCTACTACTCCTACGGCTGCTACTACTACTTCACAATGCTACTATTACTACTCATACTACCATTTCTACTTCAACTACTGCTAATACTACCGCCACTACTGCTATAACTACTACTACTACTATTGTTACTACTGCTACTTCTCCTCCTACTACTACACCTATTAGTACTACTACTATTATTATTATTACAACTACTACTTCTACTACAACAACAACTACTACTACTACCACTACTACCACTACTATTTTCTACCACTACTATAACTACTTCGGCTACTAATACTACCAGTATTATTACTATTACTTCTAATACTGGTCCTACTACTACTACAGCTATAATCACTACTACTGTTATCACAACTGCCACACCAACTGCCACACCAACTACCACTAATGCAACTATTACTACTACTACTAATACTACTACTTCTACGGCTACTCTCACTCCTATTACTACTACTACTCCTCCTCCTCCTCCTCCTGTTACCAGTTCTCCTAATACTGCTACTATTACAACTGCTACTACTATTACTACTGCTACTGCTATTATTACGACCACTACCAATACTACTCCTCCTCCTCCTCCTCCTCCTACTTCTACTGGTACTGCTACTACTATTACAACTACTACAACTACTACTACCGCCGCTATTGTAACTAATGCTACTATCACTACTGCTACTCCAACTACTACGACCACTACTACTACTTCTACTACTGCTACTGCTACTACAACTACTATAACAACTACTGCAGCTATTATTACTACTACTATAACAACTACTACTACCACTACAACAACTACTACTACCACTACTACTACTGCTACAACTTCTATTGCTAATGCTGCTACTACTATGGCTATTGCTACCACTAATAATACTACTTCTATTACTAATAAGACTGCTACAACTACTCTCACTCCTCCTACTACTATAACTCTTACTGTTGCAACTACTACTACGACCACTACTACAAGTACAACAACTACAATTACTGCTACTAGTGTTATAGCTACTACTATGGCTAAAACTACTACTGCTACTACTACTACTAGTACAGCAGCACTATTACTGTTGATGTTACTCCTTCTGCTACTATTGCTTTTGCTAAAATAATTGCTATAACTACTGCTACTACAACTTCTATTGTAGCTACTACTACTGCTACTACTGTTGCTACTACTTCTGCTACTACTACTATAACTACTACTGCTCCTACTACTACTACTGCTACTACTACTATAACTATTACTACTCCTACGACTACTACTACTACTACTACTACTACTACAATTGCAATTGCTACTACCACAAATATTCCAACTACTACAACAGCTAATACTACAGCTACTACTATGACTACTATAACAACAATAACTACTGCTGCTGCTACTACTACTACAACTACTAATATAACTACTACCAATACTACAACAAGTACAACTCTGACTGCAACTACTACTCATACTACTACTACTACTATGACTATTGCTAATGCTGCTACTGCTATAGCTGTTGCTACTACTGC
>RXID01019188.1:0-20814 GCA_005019695.1 Trichopus zeylanicus subsp. travancoricus
TTGCTGTTATTGTGGTCGTTGTTTTTGCAGTTGTAATAGTAACAGTCGTAGTAGGAATAGTAGTAGTAGTAGTGGTCGTAGTAGCAGAAGTAGTAGCAGTAATAGGAGAAATAGAAGTAGTAGTAATAATAGGAGGAGAAGGAGGAGGAGGAGCAGTAGTAGAAGTAGCAGTAGTTGTAGTAGTAGTAGTAGTAGTAGTAGTAGCAGTTGAAGTAGTAGTATTTGTAGCAGTAGCAATGGTAGTAGCAGTACAGTAATAGTTGTAATTGCAGTAGTAGCAGTAGTAGTGGTACTAGTATTACTAGCAACAGCAGTAGTAATAGTAGTAGTAGTAGTAGTAGTAGTAGTAGTTGTTGTTGTTGTTGTTGTAGTAGTAGTAGTTGTAGTTGTAGTTGTAGTAGTAGTAGTAGTAGTAGTAGTAACAGAAGTAGCATCAGAAGTCATAGCAGCAGTAGTAGTTACAGTAGTAGCATTAGTAGCAGCTATCGTAGTAGCAGTAGAAGTCTCAATAGTAGTAGTAGTAGCAGCATTAGCAGGAGTAGTTGTAGTAGAAGTCTCCGTAGTAGTATCAGTAGTAGCAGTATCAAGACCAGCAGGAGTAGTAGTAGTGGTAGGAGCAGTAATAGTAGCAATAGTAGTAGTTATACCAGTAGTAGTGGCAGTTGTAGTAGCAGTATCAGTCGCAGTGGCTGTATTTGTTGTAGTATAAGTTGTAGTACTAGTAGTTGTACAAATAGTAATAGTTGTAGTTACAGTAGTCGTAGCAGAAGTTGTAGTAGTAGAAGCAGTAGTAGAAATAGTAGTCGTAGTCATAGTCGTAGTAGCAACAGCAGTGGTAGTAGTAGTATAGGACTAGCAGTAGCAGTAGTAGTAACAACAGTAGTTGATGTAGTAATAGTAGTCGTCGTAGGAGTACTTATAGTAGTATTTGCAGTAGTAGCATTAGTAGCAGTAATTGTAGTAGTTCTTGGCATAGTAGCACTGCTAGTAGCAATAGTTGTAGTAGTAGTGTAGTAATAGTAGCACCAGTGGTAGTAGTAGAGGTAGTGCTAGTAGTAGTAGTACTAGTAGTTGTAATAGGTGCAATAGTAGCAGTGGTAGCAGGTGTACTAGTAGTAAAAGGACTAGTTATAGCAATAGTGGTAGCAGTAGCAGTAGCAGCAGTAGTCGTCGTAGTAGTTGTAGTAGTAGTACTAGTACCAAAAGTAGTAGCAGTAATAGGAGTAGTAGTAATAGTAGTTTTAGTAGTAGTAGAGGGAGTAGCAGCAGCAGCAGTAGTAGTAGTTGCAGTAGTAGTAGTAGTGGTAGCAGTAGTGGTCGTTGGAGTAGTAGTAGTTGTAGTAAACATGGTAGTACTAGCAGTAGTAGTTCTGGTAGTAGTAGGAGGAGGAGGAGTAGGATGAGTAGTAGTAGTAGTAGTAGTAGTAGCAGTAGTAATGGAAGTAGTAGTAGTAGAAGTAGTAGTATTAGTAATAGTTGTAGTAGTAGTAGCAGTAGTGGCGGTAGTAGCAATAGTAGTAGTAGTAGTAGAAGTCGTAGTAGCAGTTGTAGTATTAAAAGTAGTAGCAGTAGTAGTAGTCGCTATAGTAGAGGTAGTGGTAGTGCCAGTAGTTGTAGTAGTTGTAGAAGTAGTAGGAGTAATAGTACTAGCAGTAGCAGTAGTTGTCGTACTAGTTGTTGTAGTAGTAGTAGTTTTTGTAGTAGTAGTAGAAGTGGTAATAGTAGCAGTAGTAGTAGTTCCAGTAGTGGTATTGGAAGTAGTAGTAGTGGCAGTTGTAGCAATAATAGAAGTAGAAGTAGTAGTAGTAGCAGCAACAGTAGTAGTTGAAGTAGTAGTGTAGTAGTAGTGCAATAGTAGTAGCAATAGCAGCAGTTGTAGAGGTAGTAGTAGTACTAGTAGTAGTAGTCGTAGATGTAGTTGTAGAAGTAGTAGTTGTCGCAGCAGTAGCAGTAGTAATAGTAGCAGAAGTAGCAGTTGCAGTAGTAGTTGTTGTAATAGTTGTTGTAGTAGCTGTTGTAGTAGTTGTAGCAGTGGTGTAGCTGTAGTGCTGGTAGTAGTAGTAGTAGTATCAACAGTTGCAGTAGTAGTAGTAATTTCTGTGGTAGTAGTAGTTGTAGTAGTTGTTGTTGTAGTAGTAGTAGTTGAAGTAGTAGCCATAGTAGTACTTGTAAAGTAGTAGTAATAGCAGTCGTAGTAGTAGTAATAGGAGCAGTAGTCGGTGTAGCAATAGAAGTAATAGCAGTAGTTTCAATAGTAGTAGAAGCTGTAGTAGTATTAGGAGGAGGAGGAGTAGTAGTAGTGGCAGCAGTAGTAGTAGCAGCAGCAGGAGCAAAAGAAATAGTAGTAGTTGTAGTAATAGTAGTAGCAGTTGCAATAGTAGTCTTTGTTCCGGTAGTAGTAGTAAAACCAGTAGTAGTTGTAGTAGTATTAGCAGTACCAATAGTAGCAGTAGTGGTAGTAGCCGTAGTATTATTATTATTATTAGTAGTAGTAGTAATAGGAGTAGTAGTTGAAATAGCATTGGTGGCAGTAGTAGCATAGTTATTGCAGTGGTTGTGGTAGTGGTAGTAGTAGCAGTAGTAGTAGTAGCAAAAGTAGCAGTAGTAGTATTAGTAGTAGTAATAATAGTAGTAGGGGGAGGAGTAGTAGTGCCAGTAACAGTAGTAGCAACAGGAGTAGTAGTAGCAGCAATAGTAGCAGCAATCGTAGCAGTAGTAAAAGTAGTAGTAGGGGAAGTAGTAGTAGGAGTAGTAGTAGTAGTAGAGGAAGCAGCAGCAGCAGCCGTAGTAGTAGTAGTAATAGTAGTAGTAGTAATAGTACTAGTAGTAGTAGTAGTAGCAGCAGTAGTAGTATTAGCAATAGTGGTAGTGGTAGTAGTAATAGTTGTAGCCGCAGTAGTCGCATTAATAGTCACAGTAATAGCAGTAGTTGTAGTAGTACTAGTAGTACTAGTAGTTGTAGTAGTAGTAACAGTAATATTAGTAGTAGTAGCAGTATTAGAAGTAGTAGTAATAGCAGTTGTTGCAATATTATTGGTAGCAATTGTAGAAGTTGTAGTGTAATAGAAATAGTAGTAGCAGTAGTAGCTGTAGTTGTAGCAGTAGTAGAAGTAGTAGCCACAGTAGCTGAAGTAGCTATAGTAGCAGTCATAGCAATAGTAGCAGTAGTAGTAATAGTAATAGTGGCAGTAGTAGCATAAGATGGAGTAGTAATAGTAGTAGTGGGAACAATATTAATAGTCGTACAAGCCATACTAGTAGTAGCAGTGGTAGTTGTAGCGACAGTTGTATTAGTAGGAGTAGCAGTTGTAGTAGTAGCAGAGGTGGGAGCTGTAGTAATAGTTGTAGCAGATGCAGTAGCAGTAGCAGAAGTAGTAGAAGCTCTTGTAGTATTATTCGTAATAGTAGTTGTAGTAGCAGTAGTAGTAGTTGTGGTATTAGTTGAACCAGTAGTAGAAGCTATAGCAGTAGTAGAAGCCGTAGGAGTAGTGGTTGTAGTACTTGTAGTAGTAGTAGTTGTTGTTGTTATTATAGTAGTAGTAGTAAGAATGCTAGTTGTAGCCGTAGTAGTTTTAGCGGCAATAGTATTAGTTGGAGTAGCAGTAGTAGTAGTAGGGGTAATTATAGTAGGAGTAGTAATAGTAATAGTAGCAGCAGCGGTAGTAATATAAGTAGTTTCTTAGTAGTCGTAGTTGTAGTAACAGCAGCAATAGTTGTAGTAGCAGTAGTAGCAACAACTGTAGTAGTAGTATCAGTTGTAGCAGCAGTTGTAGTCGTAGTAGTGGTAGTAGTAGTTGCAGTAGAAGTTGTTACAGCAGAAGCAGCAGTAGCAGCAGCAGCAGCAGCAGTTGTAGCAGCTGTAGAAATAGTAGTAGTAGTAGCAGTAGTAGCAGCAGTAGTAATAGTAGTCGTAGTAGTAGAAACAGCAGCAGCCGCAGTAGTAGTAGTATTATTGACGGTAGTTGTAGTAGAAGTTATTGTTGTAGTAGTAGTGGCTGTAGTAGTAGTGATAATAGTAGTAGTAAGCATAGTAGTGGTGGTAGTAGTAGTAATAAGCTAGTAGTGATAGTAGTTGTAGTAGTAGTAGTTGAAGTAGAAGTATTAGCAGAAGTTGATGTAGAAGCAGTAGCAATAGTTGAAGTAGAAGTAGTTGTAGTTGTTGTTGTGGTAGAGGTAGCAGAAGTAGCAGAAGTATCTGTAGTTGTAGAAGTCATAGTAGTAGCAGCAGCAGCAGTAGAATTAGTAGCAAAAGTGGTAGTAGTAGCAACAATAGCAGTCGTACCATCCGTAGTAGTAGTAGAAGTAGTAGCAGAAGTCGTAGTCGTAGCATTAGTAGTAGTAGTAGTAATAGCATCAATAGTTTCCACAAAAGTAGTAGTAGTGGTAGTAATTATAGGACTAATAACAGTAGTAGTAGGAGTAACAACAGTGGTAGAAGTAGTAACAACAGTGTTATTATAGGACTAATAACAGTAGTAGTAGTAGAAGTAGTAGTAGCAGTAGTAGAAGTAGTAGTAGCAGTAGTAGGAACAGTGATAGTAGTAGTAGTAGGAGTAGTAGCAACAGTAGTAAACATGGGCGGTAGTAGTAATAATGGGAGTAACAACAGTAGTGATAGTAGTAAAAGTAGTAGGAGTAGGAGTAGTAGTTGTAGTAGTAGCAATAGTAGTGGGAGTACTAGCAGCAGTAGTGGTAGTTGGAGCGATATTAGTGGATGTAGTAGCTTCAGCAATCGTAGTAGTAGGAGTAGCAGAAGTAGTAAAAGGAGCTATAGCGATAGTAGTAGGAGTAGCAACAGCTAAAGTAGTAGAAGTCGTAGTAGTAGCAGGAGTATCAGTACTAAAAATAATTGTAGTTGTTGTAGTAGTAGAAGTAGCAGTAGTTGTAGCAGTAGTAGAAGTAGTAGTAGTTGTAGTAGTAGTAGCAGTAGTAGTAGCAATAGTAGGAGAAGCAGTAGTTGTAGTAGTTGGAGAATTCGCAGTAGTAGCCGCAGCAGCCGCAATGGTGGTGGCAATAGTAGTAGTTGTAGTAGTATTAGTAGTAAAAGTAGTAGTAGCAGAAATATAAATTGGAGCAGTAGTAGCAGTAGCAGTAGTAGTAGTTGTAGCAGTAGTAGCCGCAGTAGCAGTAGAAGTAGTAGTAGCCGTACTTCCAGGAGTAGCGACAATAGTAGTAGCAATAGTAGTAGCATCAGTAGTAGCAGTACTAGGAGTAGTTTGAGTAGTTGGGGCAGTAGTAGTAGTAGTTGTAGCAGTTGTAGTAGTAATAGCAGCAGCACTAGTGGCAGTAGCAATTAAAGCAGTAGTAGTTGCAGTAGCTGTAGTAGTAGTAGCAGTAGTGGTACTAGTAATAGTAGGAACAGGAGTAGCAATTGTGTTAGTATTAGTAGTAGTGGTGGTAGTAGTAGTAGCAGTAGTAGTAGAAGCAATGGTAGTAGTAGCAGCAGTAGTTGTTGTAGCAATAGCAGTTATAGTAGTAGTAGTAGTGGAAGTAATAGTTGTAGTAGTAATAGTACTAGTAGTAGCAGTTGTAGTAATAGTTGTCGTAGTTGTCGTTGTAGTAGTAGCAGTTGTAGTAGTAATAATTATAGTAGTAGTAGTTGTGGTCGTAGTAGTAGTAGTAGTAGTAGTAGTAGTAGTAGTAATAGTCGCAGCAACGGTAGTAATAGCAGTGGTGGTAGGAGTAATAGTAATAATAAAATTAGTAGTTGTAGTAGTTGTAGTAGTAGCTGCAGTAGTAGTAGTAGTAGTAGTAGTAGTAGTAGCCGTAGCAATAGTAGTAGTAGTTGTTGTTGTTGTAGTAATAGTTATAGTATTAGTAGTTGTAGTAGTAGCAGTAGTAACAATAATAGTACTAGTAGTTGTAGTAGAAGAAGTAGTAGTAGTAGGAGGAGGAGTAGTAGTATTTGTAGTAGCAACAGTAGTATTTGTAGCAGCAGTAGTAGTAATTGAAGAAGTAGTAGTACTAGTCCTACTGCTACATCTACTCCTACTACTTCCACTTCTACTTCTACTACACTTTGACCAACTCCTACTGCTACTTCTAATCCAACTACTACTACTAATATTCCTCCTCCTCCTCCTACTACTACTCCAACTCCTACTGCTACAACTACTACTACTACAACCCCTACTCCAACTACCACAACTCCTACTACTACCCCTACAACAACTCTGACCACTACTACTGCTACTACTACTAATATTACCACTACTACTTTTACTTCCACTACTACTACTACTACTAGTACAATTACTACTACTACTACCACAACTACTATTACTATTGATACTACTACTACTATTGGTACTGCTGCTACAAATACTAAAACAACAACTACTACTACACCTACTACTCCTATTGCTATTGTTGTTGCCGGTGCTACTACTACTACTACTACTACTACTTGTACTACAACTCCAGCTACTCCTGCTGCTACTACTATAACTCCTACTCCTACTCCTGTTACTACTACTACTCCTACTACTACGGCTACTACTACTCCTACTCCAACTCCTACTGCTATTACTACTCCTACTACTACTACACGTACTCCTACAACGATTACGCCAACTACTACTCCTACTCCAACTACTACTGCTACTGCTACAACTACTACCGCTGCCACTACAACAACAACAACAATAACAACTGCTACCACTACTTCTAATACTAATAAAATTGCTACTACCGGTACTCCAACTACTACTACTACTAATACTAACACTACTACTAGTACTACTAATTCTAACAGTCCTCCTTGTACTTCTACTACTGCTATTACTACTGCTACTGCTCCTACTACTACTGCACCGAACACTCCTAAAACTTCTATGCCTGCCAACTAATCCTAACACTCCAACAACATCTATGACTACAACTCCTCCTCCTAATACTACTACTACACTCCTACTACTACTACTGTTACTGCTACAACTACTACTTACGCTACTACTAGTACTGCAACTACTACTACTACTACACTACTACTGCTGCTAGTTGCTACTACTAGGACTAATGTTACTACTTCTACTACTACTCCTACTACTCCCTCTGCAACTGCTACTATCACTACTACTATTGCTACTACTCCCATTACAACTGCTACTACCACTATTTCTACTACAGCTGCTACTACTACTGCTGCTCCCACAGGAACTATAATTACTACGACTACTACAACTTCTACCGCTACTGCTACCACTGCTACTACTACCTCTACTACAACTACTGCTACTGCTGCTGCTACAGCTATTGCTACTACTACTACTACTACTACTTCTACTACTTCTACAATGACTATTGCTACAGCTACTAATACTATTGCTACTATTACTACTATTACTACGGCTGCTCCTGCTACTACTGCTACTGCATCTACAACTGCTATGACTACTACTACTACTGCTACTACTACTAGACCTACTACTACTACTACAACTACTACAACTACTACTAGTGCTTTTACTACAAGTGCAACAACAACAACTACTACTAAAACTATTACTAGTGCTTTTACTACAAGTGCAACAACAACAACTACTACTACAACTACTACTAGTGCTATTACTACAAGTGCAACAACAACAACTACTACTACTACCACCACGACTTCTACTATCACTACTACTCGACTTACTACTACTGCTACTACTACTACTACTACTACTATCCGCTACTACAACAGCTACAACTGCTACTACTCCTTCAACTGCTACTATTGCCACCACCACTACCACTACTGCTACTACTGCTTCTACTTTTACTACTATTACTACTATTCCTACTACTACTACAACTATTACAACAACTTCTACTACTTCGTCTACTACTACTAATGTTGATACTATTGCAATAGCTTCTACTACTGCTAATGCTACTACTACAACTAGTTCCACTACCATCACTGCCACTACTGCTATGGCTGCCACTTCTACTAATACTGCTGCTGCTGCTGCCACTACTGTTACCACCGCTACTACTACTATACTACTATTACTACAACTGCTACTACTAACGCAACAACTACTTCTACTGCTACTACTACTACTACTACAGTTGTTGCTGCTAATACTACTACTACTACTCCTACTCCAACTCCTCCTACTACTACTACTCCTACTCCAACTTGTACTACTAATGCTACAACAACAACAACAATAACAACAACTACTACTACTAGTACCACTACTAGTATGACTAATACTAGTACCACTACTAGTACTACTACTAGTAGTAGTAGTCGTAGTTCTACTAATCCAAGTACCACCACTACTACTACTATTCCAACTCCTACTATTACTACTACGACTACTACTACTACTACGACTACTACTACTACTGCTACGACTACTACTACTACTAAAACTGCTACTACTACTACTAATACTACTCCTACTCATACTCTTACTACTACTCTTACTAGTAAAACTACGACAACCACTACAACAATAACAGCAACTACTACTATCTTTATTGCTGCTGCTGCAACTACTACTACAACTACTACTACTGCTACTACTACTACTACTACTGCTACTACTACTACTACTACTAGTTACTATTACCACTACGAATCATGCATCAACTCCTACTACTACTACTACCACTACCCCTACTCCAACTACTACTACTCCTACTCAAACTCCTAGAGCAACTACTACTATTACCACCACCACCACCACTACAACTACTACTACTACTATTACAACTACTAATACTGCTCATACAACTGCTAATAGTCCTACTATGATTACTAATACTACTGCAAGTACTCTACAAATATTACTATTGTTGCTATTGCTGTTGCTACTATTACTACTACTACTACTACTACTAATACTATTATTAGGACTACCACCACAACTACTGCTGCTGCTACAACTACTACTATTACTACTACTATCAACTACCCCTTGTACTAGTACTACCACAAATATACAACTACTGGTACAGCTGATTCTACTGCTGTTGCTAGTAGTAGTAGTAGTAGGAGTAGAGTAGACTACTACTACCATTCCTACTCCAACTCCTAGTACTACTACTACTACAACTAATACTACTGCTACTACTACTACTCCTACTTCTGCTTCTTCTATTACGAATATTCCTACTCCAACTACTACTCCTACTTCTACACCTACTACTACTACTAATAGTATTACAACTACTGCTGCTGCTGTTACTACTACTACTACTACTTCTGCTACTACCAACATTACTACTCCTACTACTACTACTACTATTACAACTACTAATATGAATTTTACTACTATTGTTGCAACTACAACTATTGCCACTACTACAATAACAACTACTACTACTACAACAACTGCTACTAATACTACTATTATTACTACTACAACTACTAATACTAATAGTACTACTACTACCACTACTACTACTACTACTACTACTACTACTACTACTACTACTACTACTACTACTGCTATTGTTATCACTACTTCTACTTTTGCAACTACTACTACTACTCATATGGCTACTGCTATGGCTACTACCACTACTACTCCTATTAATACCACTACAACAATTGCTACTACAAATACTACTACTACTATTGGTACTACAACGACCTCCGCTACTAGTACAACTGCAACTACTACTACTACTTTTACTACTGCTACAACTACCACTTCTATTACTAGTACAACTCCTACAACTCCTACTCCTACTCTAACTACTATTACTACTTCTGCTACTAGTACAAATACTACTACTACTATCACTATTACTACTACTACTACTACTACTACAACACCTATTAATTCTAATACTACTTTCACTACTACTACTAGTACTAGTACTAGTACTACTAATACAACTACGACTCCTACTACTACTGCTATTTCTTCTACTACTACAATTAGTACTACTGCTACTGCTGCTGCTGCTGATGCTGCTAATGTTGTGGCTGCTACCATTACTACTAATCTAATACTCCTAAAAGTACTCCTACTACTACTATTATAACTACTAATACTATACTTACTACTACTGCTACTACTCGTACTGCTACCACTGGTCCTAATACCCTACTACTACTTCTACTACTGCTACAGTGACTTTTAATACTACTACTGCTATTACTACTGCTATTGCTACTGCTGCTGATGTTTCTACTACTCCAACTTCTACTACTTGAACAAATATTACTACTAGTACTACTGCTACTACTACTAGAACTACAACTCCTATTGATTCCGCTACTCTACTACTACTACAACATCAACTATAGTACTACTACTGCTACTACAGCTACTACTATTACTTCTACTTTTGCTACTTCCAATACTATTACTAATACGATTGCTACTACTGCTACTATTACTACAGTTACTGCTACTACTATAGTTGTTGCTACTGCGGCTACAAATGCTACTACTGCTACTACTGCTATTGCAACTATTGCTCCTACCACGACTATTGCTACGACTATTGCTGCTACTACTGATAGTACTACCACTACAGCTACTATTACTACTGCTGCTACTATTACAACTGTTACTACCACAACTACTTCTGTTACTCCTACTACTACTACTAGTACTACTCCCCTAACTCCAACTCCAACTACTACCCCTGCTACTACTACTATTACTACTAGTACTACTCCCCTAACTCAAACTCCAACTACTACTCCTGCTACTACTACTACTACCACCACTACAACTATTGCTACTGTTGCTACTACTGTTGCTGCTGTTGTTGATGCTACTACTACTACTAATACTAAAACATGAACTACTATTAATACTACTACTATTACTACTGCTACTCCTACAATTACTACTCCTAATACTACTACTACTCCTCCTACTACTACTTCCAACTCGTGCTATGACTACTACGGCTACTACTCCTGCTGCTATCGCTGCTATTTCTAATCTGAATTTTACTACTATTGGTCCTACTACTACTAATACTACAACTACTACAACAACTACTACTACTACAACTACAACTATTACTACCACAACAATGACTTCTACTAATACTACTGCCATTACTACTACAACTACTATCTCTAATAAAACCACTACTAGTACTACTACTGCTACAACTACAACACCTACTACTGGCGTTACTACAACTTCTACAAGTGCTACTACCACTACTACTCCTTTTACTACTACTGCTACAACCATAACTACTTCTATTGCTACCACTACTACTACTACTTCTACAACAACTACTACTACTACTGCTACTACTAGTACTTCTTCTACTGGTACAACTGCTACTACTACTCCTACTTCTACTACTGCTACTACTACTACTACCTCTATTACTCCTATTCTAGCTCCTACTCCCACTACTACTACTACTACTCGTACTGCTACTGCTACTACGGCTATAGCTATAGCTACTGGAACACCCATTATTTCTACTACTCCTACTACTGCTGCTGCTATCCCTACCCAAATGACTACTACTCAAACTACTACTAGTACAACTACTACTGCAACTACTACTACTTCTATTACTACTACTACTGCTCCTACTGCAACTACTACTACTTCTATTACTACTACTACTACTACTCCGATAATAACATCTACTACTACTGTTACTACTTCTACTACTACTACTATTAATATTACTACTACTGCTACTAATACTAGTACTTCACTACAACTACTAATACTACTAGTGCTACCACTACAAGAATGACTTCTATAGCTACCGCTATTGCTTCTACTACTACTACTACTGTTGCCACTGCTGCTCTCGCTGCTACTACTGCTTCTACTACTACAACAACTACTACTCCTACGACTACTACCACTACTATTACTACTTCCTCTACTACTACTACTATTATTGTCGCTAGTACTACTACTACTGCTGCTACCAACATGACTACTGCTCCTACAACAACAACTACAACAGATACCACTACTACTTCTACTATTTCAACTACTGCTGCTGGCACTCCTACTACTACCACTACTACGACGGCTACTACTATTACAACAACTACTACTACTAATACCACTACTACTACTTCTGCAACTACTAGTACTAGTACTACTACTACTAATACTACAATAACTACTACTGCTATCACTACTTCTACAATGACTACTACTATGACTACACAACTGCTACTACCACTACTACGGCTACCTCTACTTCTACTACTACAACTACTGCTACAACTACTACTACAACAACAACAACTACTACTACTTCTACTCCTACAACTATAACTATTACTATAACCAATACTACCACTACTACTACTACAACTACAACTACTCGTACTGCTTCTACTACTACTCTTACTAATACTACTACTACTGCAACCACTACTACTATTTCTACTACTACTGCTACTACTGCAACAATAACAACAACTACTACTACTCCTACTCCTACGTCCACTACAATTACTTCTACTACTACTACTATTACTGCTGCTAGTACTACTCCTACCACGACCACCATGATTACTACTACTACTACTACTACTACTACTACTACTAAAACTACAACTACAACTACTACCATTTCTAATACTACTACTACTACTAGTACCACGACTGATACTAGTTTACCTACTACAATTACAACAACCACTACTACAACAATTAATACTACCACCACTATGATAACTACTGCTACAACTACCACTACAAGTGTAACTACTACTACTACGGTTACTACTACTACAACTACTAGTTCTACCCCACTCCAACTCCTACTCCTCCTATTACTACGACTACTACTACAGTACTACTACTACTACTACTACTGCCACTACTACTACAACAACTACTACCACTGCTACAATAGTTACTACTACTACTAAAACGATAGCTATTACTAACACTGCAACTACTGCTACTGTTACTACGAGTACTTCTACTACTACTACTACTACTACTACTATGACTACTTCTACAACAACAACAACAATTACTACCACTACTACTACTAATAATAATAATAATACTCCTACTCCTACTACTACTACTCCTGCTACTGTTGCCGCCTCTGCAACTTCTACAACTGCTATTATTGCCACTATAGCTACTAGTATTACTACCACTACTATTGCCACAGCTAGTACTACTACGACTACTACTGTTGCTGCTACTACTTCTTCCACTACTGCCACTATGAGTACTGCTGCTACTACTTCTGCTACAATAATTACAAGTGCTACTGCAACAAATGCTATTGCCACAACTACTACATCACCTACTACTAATACTACAACAACAACTACTACTACAACTGCTACAACTATTATTATGACTACTACTACATTTACTATTGTCACTAGTATGATTGCTACAACAACAACAACTACAACAACAACAACTACTACTACTACTACTGATAGTACTATTGCTACTATAGCTACTACTGTTACTGCTACTACTAATACTTCTCTTCCTCCTACTACTACTACTGGTACTACTACAGCAACTACTACTACTACTTCTACAAGCATTCCTAGTACTACTTCTACGGTTGCTGCTACTACTGCTACTACTTGGATTGCTACAATTGCAATTTTTGCTACTCCTGCTACAACTGCTACTGCCGTTACTACTACTACTACAACTACTGCTACTACTACTACTACTACTACTAATGTTATTGTAACTACTCCTACTGTTACTACTATTACCACAACTACTACTACTACTACTCCTGCTGCTGCTGTTATTGTAACTACTCCTACCGTTACTACTATTACCACCACTACTACTACTACTACTACTAATACTTCTCCTACTACTACTATTGCTACTACTACTGCTACTGCTACTACTACTACTGCTGCTGCTGATGCTATTGCTGCTCCTGCTCCTACTACTACTACTGCTACTACTACTTCTACAACAACTCCTAGTACTACTTCTACGGTTGCTGCTACTGCTGCTACAACTAGGATTGCCACAATTGCAATTTTTGCTACTCCTACTGCTACTGCTACTGCCATTACTACTACTACTACTACTACTACTACTACTACTACTACTACCACTACTACTGCTATTGTAACTACTCCTACTGTTACTATTATTACGACTACTACTACTACTACTACTACTACTACTGCAAGCACTGCTACTCCTACTAGGGGTGTGCATTAGGTTAAAACCGAACCGAACCGAACCGAATCGGCCGAACAGAAATTTCCGAAATTTTCAAAAACCAAAACCGAACCGAACCGAACAGTAATAAAATCGATCCGAACCGAACCGAAATATTTCGTTTCGGTTCGGTTATAACCGAATTAGAACCGAATATTTTGCAAAGCCCAAGCCCAAAACCAAGACCACGCCCAAGCCCACGCCCACGCTCAAGCCCAAGCCCACGCTCAAGCCCAAGCCCACGCCCAAGCCCAAGCCCAAGCCCACCTGGAGGCCGATGGAGCGGCCGCCGGCCGAGGGAGGAGAGGAAGGAGGCGGCGGCGGTGTAGTCGAGGTCCGAGTGGTGAAGGTGTCCAGATCACCCACTTCCGCCACCGGGTCGTCTTCTTCAGCTCTTCCAGCAGTACCTCCGCATCCCCACTGCCCTAACGAAGATGCCGTTGCGCGGAAAGGGAAGATGATGGCATTGCAGCGTCACTCTCTCGAAAAAGGTCATCGTCGTCATCGTCGTCGAGGAAGGCGGTGGGAACCCAGAGAACTTCGTCGATGAAACGGTCATCGTCGTCATCGTCGTCGTCATCGGTGAAGCAGAGGGAAATGGGATTAAGAGAAGGGAATGAGATTAAGAGAAGGGAAAATTCGGTTTGATTTGGAGAGAAAGAGAGCAGCGAACCGAATAGCTCAAAACTGATTAGACCAAAACCAAAACGAAAACCAAAACCAAAACCGCAGTAGATAGGTATATATATAATTCGGTTCGGTTCGGTTTTTACGATTTTCGAAAATCAGAAACCAAAATCGAACCGAAATTTATTTTTTTTTTTTTCAAAACCGAAACCGAACTGAGAACCAAATAACCCGAACCGAATTGGTTATTTGGTTTCGGTCGGTCGGTTTGGTTCGGTTAAAACCGAATAGTGCACACCCCTAACTCCTACTAGTACTATTATAGCTACAATAACTACTATGAGTCCTCCACCAACAACTCCTATTACTCCTACTACTGCTGCTACAATAACTACTACTACTACTACTATTACAACGAATACTACTACTAATGATGCTGCTGTTGGTACTCCTACTCCTACCGCTACTAATGATGTTGTTGTTGGTACTCCTACTCCTACGACTACTACTAAAATTCGTACTACTACTGCTACAACTGCTGCTGCTACTACCACTACTATTATTACTACAACTACTACTACTTATACTACTATAACTACAACTACTACTACAACAACTACTACTACTACTCATGCTACTACTACTGTAATGACTACTACTACTACTACCACTACTACTGCTACTACTACAACTAATGCTGCTGATGCTGCTACTCCGACTACTACAACTACGACTACTACTACTGCAACTACTATTACTACTACTACTCTTACTACTACTACTACTAGTATTACCATAACTATAAGTACTAGTAATACTACTACTGCGACTACTACTACTACCACTGCTACTGCTACTCCTAATTTGACTATTACTACTAGAACAACAAGTGTTACTTCTAGTACTACTCCAACCACTACTACCACTACTACCATAAGGCCTGCTACTTCTACTACAATTATGACTACAACTTCTACTGATACTAGTACTACTACCACAACTACCACCTCTACAACCACTTTTGTTCCTACCACCGCAACACCTACTATTGCTGCTGCTACCACAACTACGACAACAACTACCGATACGACTACTACTACAACTACTACTACTACTACTCCTGCTCTCGCTACTACTACTACCAATACAACAACAACAACTATTACTACTCCTACTACTACTACTACTACAATTACTACTACTGCAATTACTACTACTACTACAATAACTACTACTACTACAATAACTACTACTACTACAAGTACTACTATTACTACTACTGCAACTCCTCCTCCTACTACTACTACACCTAATACTTTTACTATGATCACTGCTTCTACTACTACTACAGCAACTACACCTACAGTTCCTACTACTAGTATTACTACTACTACTAATACATCTACTACACCTACTAGTACTACTACTACTTCTACTAATACAACTACTGCTACTCCTACTACTTCTAATATTATTACTACTACTACTACTTCTTCAACTACTTCTATTACCAACACCACCACTACTACTACAGCTATAACTATTTCAACTTCTACTACCACTACTGCTGCTACACTTTTGACTACTACTACTACTACTATTGCTGCTGTAGCTGCTACTCCTACAGCTACTACCGTTGCTCCTACAACAACTACTACTACTCCTACTACTACTATTACTATAACTATTCCTACTACTATTATTACTGCTCCTCCTCTTACTACTATCACTATTACTACGACTTCTACAACTACTACTCCTACTTCTACTATTTCAACTACTACTACTACAACTATACTACAACTCTTGCCAGTACTACCACTACTATTGCAACAACAACAACAACTACTACTACTACTACAACCATTACTACTAGCACTGCTACAGCTACTACTATTACTACTACTACCACTACTTCAACAATTAGTACCACTACAACTACTACTACTCCTACTACTGCTGCTGTTGCTACTACAACTACTACAACTACCACTAACACTACTATCACAACTAATACTACTACTACCACTTCTATTACTCCACGTAATACTACTACGGCTACTACTACTACTGCTACTATTGCTTCTATGACTTCTACCACTACTTTGACTTCTAACTACTACAACTGCTACTACTACTGCTAGTAGTAGTAGTACTACTACTACTACTACTACAACAACAACAACAACAACTACTTCTACTGCTAGTACTACTACTACTTTTCCTAAAACTACCACTACTGCTACTACTACTACTACTACTACAACTGCTACTATTACTACTACTACTACTACTCAAATTGCTTTTATTACTACTGCTGTTGCTACCACACCAAATAATCCTACTACCACTACTAATGCTGCTACTTCCACCACTACTACTACTATTCCTACTCCTAATATTACAGCTACTACCTCTCCTATATCTACCGCTACCACTGTTACTACTACTATTACTATTACAACTCCTACTACTTCTACTACTACTGCTGCTACTTCTACTACTTCTATTACCACTACTACAAATACAACTACTACTGCTACAACTACTACAATTTCTACTACAACTGCTACTGTTACTCATACTACAACAACATGTACAACTACTTCTACAGTGCCTGCTACAGCTACTACTGCTACTGCTAATGCTGCTAATACTACTACTTCTACTGCTGTTGCTGCTAGCGCTACTACTAACACTACTACTACAACAACTACTATTGCTGTTGTTACTACTGCTGCTATTGCTGCTCGGTAGCTGCTACTATTGGCACTACTACTTCCACTTCAACTTCTTGTACAACAACTACTACTATTACTCCGATTTCTAGAACTAGTATTACTACCACTACAACTACTACTATTGCTGCTGCTGCTGCTACTACTACTACTACTACTACTACTAGTACTACTACTAACGCATCTGCTGCTACTTCTATAGTTAGTACTACTACTTCTACTAAAATTGCTACTATTACTACTACTACTTCTACTACTACTTCTACTACTACTACTACTACTAATATTCCAACTCCTAATATTACCACTACTACTTCTACTATTACGACCACTACTTCTAACTACTGCAATAGCTGTTGCTGCTACTACTGCCACTACTTTTGCTGCTGCTACTGCTGCTGCTGCTACTACTGTTGCTAGTGCTAGTGCTACTACTACTACTACTACAACAACAACAATAACTATTACTACTACTGCCGCTACTACCACTGCTACTATTGCTACTACTACTACAACAACTACTATTACTACTACTGCTACTACTGCCACTACTAATACTACTATTGCTACTTCTGCTATTGTTACAAGTATTACTACTACAACTGCTACTACTGCTACAGCTACTACTCCTCCTACTACTACAACTACTACAACAACTACTTCTGCTATTACCATTCCTACTATTGCTACTTTTTCTACTTCTACTGCTCTTAATGTTGCCACTAACTTCACTACTACTGCTACTACTACTACTATGACTTCTACTACTGCGGCAACTAATGCTGCTGCCACTACTTCAACTACTACTGCTGCGGCTGTTGTTGGTGCTGCTACTAGTACAACAACAACTACTACTACTTCTGTCACTGCTTCTACTAGTACTTCTACTACTTTGACTATTGCTACTTTTGCCACTGCTGCTACTGCTGCTACTTCTGCTACAACTGCTACGACAACTATGGGCACTGCTTCTACTTCTACTACTGCTGGTACTACTACTGCTATGGAAGCTACTAACACTTCTACTTCTAGTACTTGTCCGACTACTACTACTATTACTACGACGACTAGTACTATTGCGACTACGGCTACTACTACTCCTGCTACCACAATTGCTACTATTGCAACTACTACTACAACTAGTCTTACTACTACTACTACTGCTACTACTACTACAACAACTACTACTACTGCTACTACTATGACTATCCAACTATTACTACAACTACAGCTACTACTACTACTCCTACTACTATTTTTACAACAACAACTACCACTACTACAACTATTAATGCTACTGCTGCTACTGCTACAACTGCTACCACTATTACTACTGCTACTATGACTACTACTATTGCTACTGCAACTACTACTACTTCTCCTATTGCTACCACTATAACTACTACTGCTGCTACTATGACTGCTAGTACTACCGTTGCTACTACTACTACTACTTTGAATACTACTTCTGCTATTACTACTGCTACTACTGCTACCCCTTCTAATGGTACAAAAACAACTGCAACTACTACTATTACTACTATTACTACTACTACTACTACTATTACTACTACTACTACTGCTACTACTACTACTACTCCTACAGGTAATAGTGCTATTGCTACTACTACTATCGTTTGTTCTACTGCTACTAACATTGCTATTGCTTCCACTACTGCTCTTACTGTTTCTGCTGCTATTACTACTACATCTACTAACACAACAACTACTACTACTATGACTATTACTGCTAGTAGTACTACTACATCTGCTGCTACTGCTACTGCTACTACTAAACCTACTACTACTGCTACTACTAACACCACCACCACTACTACGACTACAACAACAATTGTTGTTGCTACTGTTTCTTGCTACTGCTGTTGCTTCTATTACTACTACTTCAACTACTTCTATAGCTGCTAATACTACTCATACTGCTGCTGCTGCAACTACAACAACAACAACTACTACTGCTACTACTAATGGCACTACTACTCCTACTATGTCTACTACTGCTACTATTGCTATTAGTCCAACTACTACTACTATTGCTATTGCTGCTGCTACTACTACTAATACTACTACAAGTACTACTACTACTACTACTTCTACTCATACTACTACTATTACTGCTACAACTACTACTACTGCTTCTACTATTACTACCACTACTTCTACTACCACTACTACTACTACTAGTGCTACTACTAATACTACTATTAATGCTACTATTGCTACAAATGCTACTACCAAAACAACTACTATTAGAGCTACAGTTACAACTGCGACTACTACTTCTCCTTCTACTACAGTTACTACTACTACTCCTACTATTGCTTCTGGAGCTTCAGCAACAACAACTACTATTGCTACAACAAATGGTACAATTACTCCAACTGCTGCTACTACTATTATAATTACTACTATTGGTACTACTGCTACTTCTACTACTACAACTATTACTTCTGCCAGTACTGCTATTACTACTACTACTACTACTATTGCTGCTGCAACTATAATTGCTAATATTACTACTAATACTACTTCTCCGACTACTACTACTTGGACAACAATTATTGCTACTATTGCTACTACTTCTACGACCACTACTACTACTTCTTCAACTGCAACTACTGCTACTACTGCTACTACTGCTACTACCTCCGCTAATGCCACTACTACTTCTTTTGCAACTACTTCTACTGCTACTACTACTACAACTACCGCTACTACTTCTACTACTCCAACTACTACCACCACTAGTATCACAATTGCTACTGCTGCTACTACAACTACTACTACAGCAACAACTGTTACTATTACTACTACTGCTACTACTCCACTACTACTGCTACTACTACTACTGCTACAACTATTACTACTGCTAAGGCTCCTCTACTACTGCTATTACTACAACAACAACCACTACTACTAATACTAGTACTAGTACTAGTACTTCTTCTTCTACTACTACCACTACTGCTACTGCTACCAGTACTATTTCTACAACTTCAACTATGTCTACTATGGTTGCTATGAATTCTTCTACTGTTACTTTTACTTTCGCTGCTACTACTATACTACTGCTACTACTACTACTGCTACCACAACTTCTTCTACTGCTACTACTATCACCACAGCTACTACTACTACTACTACTACTACGACTACTGCTACTACTTCTACTACTGCTACTATTACTACTGCTATGATTGCTACTACTAAAACTAATACTACTACTTCTACACCTAATACTTTTACTACTACAATTACTACTACTGCTCCTACTACTGCAACAACAACTACAACTACCACCA
>RXID01019190.1:0-5000 GCA_005019695.1 Trichopus zeylanicus subsp. travancoricus
CAGCTTCTAATACTATGATTGATACTACTATAGCACCTACTACTACTACTACTATTATTGCTGCTCCTACTACTCTTCCTTCTATTCCAACTACTACTACTGTAACTACTACTAATACTATTACTACTACCACTACTAATACTCCTAGTTCTACTACTACCACTGCTGCTACTACTACTACTACTACCACTATTGCTACTACCACTACTATGGCTACAACAACAACAAACTACTGCCAGTTACTTGCTACTTACTCATACTACTAACTATATACTACTACTACTACTACTTACTTACTGCTGCTGCTGCTGCTGCTGTGCTGTTGCTGCTATACTACTACAACAAATACTTCACTACTGCTAATCTAACCCAATACTACTACTACTATTGCTACTACTTCTACTATGACTACTACTACGATAAAAACAACTACAACAACAACTACTACTACTACTACAACTACTACAGCTACTGTTGCTACAACTACAACAAAGGCTACTACTACTAGTAGGAGTACAACTACAACTACTACTACTATTACTACCATGACTATGACAACTACTACTACTACTACTACTAAAAATGCTCCTATAACAACTACCACTATTACTATTACTACTACTACAACTACTAAAATTACAATCATTTCGCATACTATTATTATTAGTACTACTGCTACTACTACTATTAGTACAAATTCTACTACTACTACCACTACTGCTATAACTATAATAGTTACCACTCTGAATGCTTCTATTACTACAACAATAACTACTACTACAACTATAATAGTTACTGATCTGAATGCTTCTATTACGACAACAACTACTTCCACTACAACTATTGCAATTATTACTTCTGCTACTGCAAATACTATGGCTACTACTACTACTACTACTGCCAATACTACTACATCTGGTATAAATGCTACTACTACTGCTACTACTACTACTTCTATTGCTATTCCTACTATTACTCCAACTACTGCTACTACAACTCTTACAACTTCTACTATTGCTATTACTATTGCTGTTCCTACTTCTACTATGATAACGAATACTATTACTACTACTACTACTACTACTACTACTACTACTACTACTACTACTACTACTACTTTTACTACTACTGTAACAATAGCTACTACCACTACTACTACTACTACTGCAACTACAAACTACTACTACTCTACCTACTGCTACTACTACTACTACCACTACTATTACTACAACTACTACGCAAACTCCTATTCCAACTACAACTCCAACTACTACATATACAACTACAACTACTACTACAACTACCACTTCTACAACAACTATTACTACTAGTTTTGCTACTACTACTACTACTGTTGTTACTACTACTACTACTGCTGCTATTGCTAATACTACTACTGCTAGTACTACTACGACTACAAGGACTACAACTCCTATTACTACTATTACTACTACTACTACTATATTAACTTTTACTACTTCTGCTACTAGTACTTCTATTGCTAGCCATACTACTCCTCCTCCTCCTACTACTACTATTCCTACTACTACTACTTCCACTACTACTGCCCTACTACTACCCCTACTCCTACACCTACCCCTATTACTACTACTACAACAACAACTACTATTACTACTATTATTAATACTACTACAACTACTGCTACTGCTACTAGTACTGTTACTGTTGTTGCTACTACTACTACTAGTACTACTACTACTACTAGAACTACTACTACAACAACTACTTCACCTATTACTACCACTACGACTACTACACCTACTATTACTTATGCCATTGCTACTACTTCTTCGACCACTATTACTACTACCAATACGACTATTACTAATGCTACAACTACTTCTCCTAGTACTACCACTTCTGCTAGTACTACTACTACTACTGCTACTACTACTACTCCAACTACTACTATTGCTCCTATGACTACAGGTACCACTAACCCTACTCCTATTACTACTACTACTCCTTGTACTACAACTACGACAACAACTATTAATACTACCTCTACTACGACTACTACTACGACTACTACAAAGAGTAGTAGTAGTACTACTACAACTTCTAATATTGCAACGAGTACGACAACTACTACTACAACTACTACTTCTACAGCTACTGCTACTGCTCTTACTACTACTATTGCTACTACTGCCATAACTACTTTTGATGCTGCTACTGCTATGGCCCTTACTACTACCACTGCTACTAATGCTACTACGACCACAACTGCTACAGCTACTACTGCTACTGCTACTGTTGCTGCAACTCATACGACTACTACTACTACTCCTACAACTATTACTACTACCACGACTACTACAACAAGAACTACTACTACTAGTACTTCTACTACTACTACTACTACAACAACAACAACAACAACAACTACTACTACTACTACTACCACCACTACTACTGTTGCTACTACTACTACTTCTACTACTACTACAACAACAACAACAACTATAACATCTACTACAATAACAACAACTACAACTACTACTCCTACATCTTCTCCTAATCCTCAAACTACTAGTACTACTGCTTCCTCTACTATAGCTACTGCTGCTAGTACTACTACAACTACTACGACTTCTACTTCTAATACTATTACCACTCGTGCTACTACAACTACAATGACAACTGCAACTACTACAGAAACAATAACAACAACAACAACTACTACAGAAACAATAACAACAACAACAACTACTACAACTGCTACAACTACTACTACAACAGCAACAACTACTACAATAGCTACTTCTACTACAATAACAATATCAACAACAACAACTACTAATACTAATACTACTACTACTACTACTACTACCGCTACTACTACTAATATTACTACATCTAGTACTACTACTATTATGACTACTACTATGCTACCACTGCTACTACAATAACTACTACTAATACCCTTGCTACTACTACAACTACTACTACTACTACTACTCCAACTACTACTACTACTACCCCTACGACTACTACTAATCCTGCTACTACTACTCCTACTACTACCACAACTACTACTACTACAACAACAACAACAACAACAACAACAACAACAACTACTACTACTACTACTACTACTACTACTACACTTAGTACTACTAATACTCCAACTACAACAACAACATCTGCTACTACTACTACTACTACAACAACAACAACAATAACTACTACTACTAGTACTACTACAGCTAGTACTACTCCTATAACTAGTGCTATTGCGGCTATTACTACAACTACTACTGCTAGCACTACTACTACTCCAACAACTACTGCTATTACTACTAGTAATACTACTACTACTAATACAACTACTATTACAATAACTACTACTGCTACAATTACCACAACAACAACAACAACATCAACAACTACTCCTAGTACTATTACTCTTGCAGCTTCTAACACTGCTATTGCTACTACTACAACACCTACTACTACTATTACTATTATTACTGCTCCTACTACCCTTCCTTCGACTCCTACTACTACTACTACTGCAACTACTACTAATACTATTACTACTACCACAACTACTACTCCTACTACTACTTCTACTACTACTGTTGTTGTTGTTGTTGCTACTACTACTACTACTCCTCCAGCTGCCGCTGCTGCTCCTACTGCTACTACTACTACGAGTACTACTATTACTACCATTACGGCTACTACAACTGCTACAACTACAACAACAACTACTGCAGCTACTGCTGCTACTGCTACTACTACTACTACTACTACTACTACTATTAATACAACTACTTCTGCTACTGCTAATATAACCAATACTGCTACTAATGCTACTAGTACTTCTACTATGACTACTACTACTACTACTACTGTTACTACTACTACTACATCTACTACTACTACTCCTCCTACAACAACAACTACATCCACTATAATAACAACAACTACTACTACTACAACTACTACACCTATAGCTTCTGCTAATCCTCAAACTACTACAACTACTACACCTACTACTATTGCTTCCTCTACTATAGCTACTGCTGCTATTGCTACTACAACTACTACAACTTCTACTTCTAGTACTATTACCACTCGTGCTACTACTACTACAATGACTACTACAACAACTACAGAAACAACAACAACAACAACAACTACTACTACTACTACTAACGCTACTACTACTACAACTACCTCTAGTACTACTACTATTACGGCAACTACTATGCTACCACTACTACAACTATTTCTAC
The DNA here is from genome assembly GCA_005019695.1 of Trichopus zeylanicus subsp. travancoricus. Taxonomy (NCBI): domain Eukaryota; kingdom Viridiplantae; phylum Streptophyta; class Magnoliopsida; order Dioscoreales; family Dioscoreaceae; genus Trichopus; species Trichopus zeylanicus. The sequence continues at coordinate 4,266 of RXID01019190.1, forward strand.
TAGTACGACTACTACACCCATGACTACTACTATCACTACTACCAATATCCTTGCTACTACTGCTACAGCTACTACAACTCCAACTGCTACTACTACTATCCGTACGACTACTACTACTACTGCTAGTACTACTCCTACTACTACTACAACTACAACTACAACTACAACTACTACTACTACTACTGCTAGATCTACCCTAACTGCTACTAATACTCCAACTACAACTACTACTATTACTACTACTTCTACTACTACTACAACAACTATTACTACTAGTAGTACTACGACTACTACTCCTCCTCCTATAACTAGTGCTATTTCTGCTATTATTACAACTACTGCTGCTAGCACTACTACTACTCCAACAACTACTACGATTACTTCTAGTAATACTACTACTACTACTATTATAATAACAACTACTGCTACAATTGCTACAACAACAACAACAACAACTACTGCTGCAGCTTCTAATACTATGATTGATACTACTATAGCACCTACTACTACTACTACTATTATTGCTGCTCCTACTACTCTTCCTTCTATTCCAACTACTACTACTGTAACTACTACTAATACTATTACTACTACCACTACTAATACTCCTAGTTCTACTACTACTACTGCTGCTACTACTACTACTACTACCACTATTGCTACTACCACTACTATGGCTACAACAACAACAACTACTACAGTTACTGCTACTACTCCTACTACTACTACTACTAC
>RXID01019190.1:10000-15000 GCA_005019695.1 Trichopus zeylanicus subsp. travancoricus
TCTGCTACTGCTACTACTACTACTAGTACTCCCACTACTACTACCACTTCTACTACTACAACTCCTACTGCTGCTGTCGCTGCTACTACTACTACAACTACTTTTGCTACTACATCTACTACAACAATTACTACCACTACTCCAATGACTAATACTATTACTACTGCTACTACAACTGCTTCTACTATAACTAGTCCAAATACTCCTACAATAACAACAACTACTATTGCTATTATTGTACCACTCCTAATACTTCTCCCCCTAACGCTCCTACTACATCTTCCACTACTCCTACAACTCCAACTACTGCTATTACTGCTATTACACCAACTACTCCTACTACTCCTACTACTACTAGCACAAATACTGCTACTGCTACCACTACTACTCCTACTCCTACTACTCTTACTACAACTGATACTATTTGTACAACAACTATTACTACTATTGCAACTACTATGACTACTACTATTACTACTACTACAACTACTACCACAGCTGCTACTACTACTACTACTACTACTGATAATAATAATAATACTTTTGCTGCTACTAGAACTCTTATTAGCACTCGTAATCCTACTCCAACTACTACCACAACAACTACTCCTCCTCGAAATATTTCGAATACAACTGCTACTCCTGCTATTTCTACTGCTACTATTACGACTCCTACTAGTACTACTACTACTACTACAACTTCGGCTACTACTCCTATTCCAACTTTAACTCCTACCAGTAGTCCATGTGCTACAACTACTACTATAACAGCAACTACTACAACTCCTACTACGCCTGTCGCAACTACTATAGCTACTACTACTACAACTGCTATTACTACTACTATTATTATCGCTACTTCTAATACTACTACGACTCCTATTACTACTACTACTACTACTGCATCTACAGTAGTTGTTACAAGTACTACTACTAGTACTACTTCTACTACTACTACTAGTAACACTACTACTACTGCTACTACTACCCTCGATACTCCAACTACTGTGACTCCTACAACTACTATTACTCCTACTCTTACTCCCACTCCTACGACTACTACTACTACTACTACTAATAATAATAATAATCATAATCAAAATAATAATAATACTAATACTACTACTACTACTACTACTAAAACTACGACCACTGCTATTGCTACTGCTACAACTACTACTACTATGACAACTAGTACAAGTTGTACTACTACTACTACAACTACGACTACTACTACTGCTACTACTACTACCACCACTAGTACTACTACTACTACTATGACCACTAGTACAAGTTGTACTACAACTACTATAACTACTACAACGACTACAACTACTACTGCTGCTGCTACTACTACTACTACCACCACCACCACTACAACCACTACTCTGACCACTAGTACAAGTTCCACTACTACTACTACCACCATCACTACTACTACTACAACTACTATGACCACTACAATTTCTTTTACCACTACTACAGCTACTTCAAATACTATGACCACTACTACATCTACTACTACTACTACTATGGATACTACTACTACCACTACTACTACTATTCTGACTACTACTTTTGCTATTACCACACTACTACTATAGCTACTTCTACTAGTACCACAACTACTCCTACAACTACAATTATTACTATTAACAATACTGCAACTGCTACAACAAATAAAACTACTACTACTCCAACTACAACTACTACAACACCTTCTGTTACTACTAGTATTACAACTCCTCCTACTACTACTTCTACTCTTCCAACATTACTACTCCTCCTACTACCATTATAACTACCGCAACTACTACTACAACAACTTCTACCACAACAACTACAACTCCTACTACTACAACTACTACAACTACTACTACTACTACTACTACTACCACCACCACCACCACCACCACCACAACTACTACTGCTAGTACTACTAATATTACTACTACTGCTACTCCTACTCGTACTACTATACTACTACTACAACTACTACTACTATTACTATTACTACTACTACTACAACAACAACAACAACAACAAGTACTACTACTACTACTACTACTACTACGACTACTACTATTCCTACTCCTACCCCAACTCTTACTGCTACTACAACTACTACTACTCCTACAACAAATACGACTAGTACTACTACAACAACTACTATTACTACTACTACTACTGCTGCTGCTACTACTTCTACTACTGCTGCGACTAGTAATGCTACTACTACTACTACTACTACTACTACTACTACCACTAATACTAATATTACTATTGTTGTTGCTACTCCTGCTACTACAACCACTAGTACTACTATCAGTTCGACTACTAATACTACAACTACTACTACTACTATAACTACTACTGCTACTACTACTACAGCTACTGCTACTACTACTACTATTGCCACTACTACAACTGCTACTCCTATTTCTACTACTATTCATACTACTACTATGACTTCTTCTACTACTATTACTACACCTACTACTACTACAACTACTACTACAACTACTGCTACTATTACTACTACTACAATAACAACAACTACTACAACTACTATTGCTACTGTTACTACTACTAGTACTACTACTCATATTACTAGCACTACCACCACCACCACCACCACTACTATTACTCCTACCACTACTAGTACTACCACTACTATTTCAACAACTACTACTACTACTACCACTACTACCACTACTACTCAAAAAACTGTTACTACAACTACTCCTACTAGTAGTACTACAACTACTACAACCCCTACTATAACCCCAACTCCGACTCTGACTCATACGACTACTTTTGCTTCTACCACTACTACAACAACTACTACTACGACTACCCCTACTCCAACTCATACTACTACTTCGACTAATACTACTGCTACAACTACAGCAACTATGACTACTGCTACTAGTGGAACTACTAATGCTCCTACTGCTGGTACATCTGCAACTGTTACTTCTACTAACAGTACTGCTGCTACAACAACAACTACTACTATTACTAGTACTTCAACTACAACCACTACTACTTGTACTACTACTACTATTACTACTACTACTACTCCTCCTAGTCCTACTACTCCTACTGCTACTAGTACTACTATAAACCTTGCTGCTACACCTACTCAAACTCCTACTTTTACTATTACTATTACTCCTACTCCTACTACTGCTACTACTACTACTACTACTACTACTCAAACTCCTCCAACTATTACTACTATAACAACTACTACAACTACAACAACAAGAATAAACACTACTGTTGTTACTGTACTACTACTACTACTCCTCCTAACATTCCTACTACTACTACTACTACTACTGCTACTGTTAATACAACTACGCCTACTGCTACAACTACTACAACTACTACTCCGAACACTCCTTCAACTTCGACTACTACTACTACTACTGCACACCCACTACGACTACTAATACTACAACAACAACTACTACTACTACTACTACGAATATTACTACTACTCCCACCACTACTACTACTCCTGCTACCACTATTGCCACTACTGCTCATACTAAAAAAACTACTCCAAGCGCTCCTACTACAACAACTACTACTAGTACTACTACTGCTATGGCTACTCCTACTTCTACTATTACTACAACTGGTAGTACTACTACTACTACTACTACTACTATTGTTGTTGCTACTATTACTATTACTATAACTACTACTACTACTACGTCTTCTATTACTAGTACTACAACTTCTACTACTACAACAACAACAACTACTACTATCACTACTACTACTACTACTACTACTACTACTACAACTACTACTTCTACTACTTATACAATTGCTACAATTACCACTCCTACTACTATTGGAACTACTACTACTAATAATAACACTATTACTACTACTACTAGTTCTAGTACTAATACTAACTCTCCTACTACTTCTACCACTACTGCTACTACTACTTCTACTACTCCTACTACTACTACTACACCAGGCACACCTACGACTTCTACAACTATGACTCCAACTCCAACTATTACTAATACGACTACTACTACTGCTACTGCTACTACTCGTATTAATACTATAGCCCCAAACACTCCTACTACTACAACTATTGCAACAATTGCTACAGCTACTACAACTACTACTAATACTACTACTACTACTACAACTACTACTCCTACTACTACTATTGATACTATAACTACTAATGCATTACTAGTGGTGCAACTTCTACTACTACAACTCCTTCCACTATTGCTACTACTACTAGTACTATGAATACTACTAGTACGACTACTTCTACTACACTAGCTACTACTACAACTATTGCTACTACTACTATTACTACTAGTACTATTCCAACTCCTACACCTATTATAGCTACTTCTACTTCTCCACCTACTACTACTACCACAGCTACTATGACACCTACGCCAACTCCCACTGCTACTTCAACTACTACTACTACGATAACCCCCACCACAACTACGATTACACCTATTACAACTCCTACTCCAACTCCTCCCATAACCACAGCTACAATTACTGTAACTACTACTCCTACCACTACTACTATAGCCACTACTACTACTACTACTACTACAACTACTACTATGGGTAGTAATACTGCTAATAGTAACACTACAACTGCTACTCCTACAACTACTACCACTAATACTACTATTCCAACTACAACTCCTACTCCTACACCCACTCCGACCCTTGCTCCTACTACATCAACTACTACTACTACACTGCTACTACTAGTGCTATTACTACAACTACTATTATAATTGACGCTACTACAGCTAGTACTGTTACTACTACTGCTGCTGCTGCTACTACTACTACTACTATTACTGCTATAACTGCTACTTCTGCCACAGCTATGGCTACTGTTGCAGCGGCCACTATAGGACTACTACTACTACTCATACTACTATTGCTACAACAACAACAACAACTACTACTCCTACCACTACTCATAC
>RXID01019190.1:20000-41715 GCA_005019695.1 Trichopus zeylanicus subsp. travancoricus
ATTGCTACTACTCATGCCACTACTACAACTACTACTACTTCAACTGCAACTACTACTGGTACTCCTCCTACAGTAGCTGCTGCTCCTACTACTACAACTACTACAACTTCTACAGCAAGAACTAGTGCAACTGCAACTACTTTTGCTACTACTACTACTACAATTGCCGCTACTGCTAGTACTACTACTACTACCACTACTACTAACCCTACCACAACAATAACTATTACTACTATGGCTACTAATGCTATTACTACTACTCCTTATAATACTCTTATAGTTGCGGGTGCTGCTGCTGCTACTACTACTACTACTACTACTGTTGTTGTTATTGTTGTTGCTACAACAACAAATACTACTACAACTCCTCCTCCTCCTACTACTGCTACTGCTTCTACTGCTACTACCCTACTATAGCTTCTACTAGTACTGCTAGTACTAGTAGTAGTACTACTGCTGCTACTGCTGCTAACACAACTACTACTACTACTACTACTACTGCTATTACAACTAATGCAGCTACTATTTCTTATACTACTGTAGTTACAACTACTGCGACTGCGATTTCCACTACTATTAGTACTACTGCTGCTACTAGTATTACTACTATAACTACTACTACTACTACTACTACTACTACTACTACTACTACTAATACTCTTATAATAAGAACAACAACTTCTTCTACTATTGCGGCCACTACTACTGCTACTACTACAACTATTGCTACTGCTACTACTATTACTACAACTACTATTACTTCTACTACTGCTGCTCCTACTACTACAACTATAACTACTGCTACTACTACTTCAATTACTGCAGTAGCTACTACAACTTCTACTGCTACTACTGCCACTACTACTGCTACTATGACTACAACTACTACTATTACTACTACTACAACTACAACTACTTCTTTTGCTACCACTACTACTACAACTACAACTACTTCTTTTGCTACCACTACTACTACTACACCAAATACTACTACTGCTACTACGGCAACTACTATCAACACTACTACTACTACGACTACTGTTGCTACTGCTACTACTGCTGCTGCTGCTACTACTACTGCTATTGCAACTACTGCTAATACTACTATTACTGCTGCTACTCCAACTACTACTATGACTACTAATACTGCTACTACTATTATGTCTACTACTACTACTACATCCTCTCCCCCTACTACTAGTTCTGCCACTACTATAGCAACAACTACTAATATTATTGCCACTATTGCTATTGCTACGACTATCACTACTACTACAGCTAGTACTACTTCTACTTCCGCTACTACTATGACTGCTTTGACTACAACTTCTACTACCGCAACTACTACTACTATAACTCTTGCTACTATCACAACAACTACTATTAAGATTAGTACTGTTGCTACTACTACTGCTATTACTACTACTGCTACTACTACTATTGCATCTAATTTTGCCGCTACTACCATCACTACTACTACTCCTATTACTACTCCTACTACTTCTACTACCACTACAACAACTACTACTACCACTAATACACCTACCAATATACTTACTACAACTCTTGGAAATATTACTACTATAATAACTACTACTCCCGCTGCTGCAGCGACTACTATTGTTACAACTACTTCTACTACGACTACTCCTATTCCAACTACTAATACTACTACTACTATTATTATTACTACTACTCCTGCAATGACTACTACTACAAATACTACTAATACTACTTCTACTACTGCTGCTCATGCTACTACTACTACTACTACTTCTACTACTACTACTCCTGCTACTACAACTACTATTCCTACTACAACTTCAGCTAATACTACTACTACAACAACAACTACTGCTACTACTACCACTACTAGTACTACTCCCACTGCTGCAGCTATTGTTACAGTTGCAAATACTTCTACTACAACTACTGCTATTATTGCTACTAATTTTACCATTGCAACTATTACTGGTACTACTACTACTACTATTACTACTACTACTATTATCACGACTACTACTGCTGCTGCTACTACTACTATGACTACTACTACTACTGCTACTGCAACTACCACTACTACTACTGCTAATACTGCTTCTACTACTACTGCTGCTACTACTGTTGCAACAATTATCCCTACTACAACTCCGGCTATTACTACTACTACTAATGGTACTACTACTTCTATTACAAAAACTACTTCTACCACCACTACTGGTACTATTACTAGTACTCCTACAGCTACTTCAGCTACTCCTATTAATACTACTACTGCTGCTGCTGTTGCTGCAGCTACATCTCCTACTGTCGCTACTACTAATACTACTACCACTTGGACTACTACTATGACAACTATTGCTACCACCGCTACGGTGACTTCTCCTCCTATAATAATTACAACTACCAACACTACTAGTACTGCTGCTTCTACTAATGCTACTACTACAACTACTAATATTACTACAACTACTGCTACTATTACTACTGCTACTACTATTGCTGCTACTACTACTAATGCAACGACTACTACAACTACAACAACTACTACTACAGTTGCTACTACTTGTACTACTATAAAACCTAGTACTACTAATGCCACTACTATTGCTACAACTACTACGACTACTATTACTACTACTACCACCACCACCACTACTACTACAACTGCTACTCCTACTACTATTATTACTTGTGTTACTACTACTGCTACTACTACTACTGCTAGCGCTACTACCATAACTGCTACTACTACAACTGCTACTCCTACTACTACTACTCCTACTACAACTAATGCTTCCACTGTTACTGCTACTACTGCGACTTCTTCTATTGCTACTGCGACTACCACTATTGTGACTACTACTACTACTACTACTAAAACTACTACCAATGCCGCTAGTACTATGACCACTACAATAACTAGAATAACAACTGCTACTACTGCTACTTCCACTACTAGTACAACAACTACTGCTACTTTTACTACAACAACAACAACTACTACTATCAAAACTAATACTGCTACTGCTACTACTATGACTTCTTCTTGTACTATTGCTACTATCAAAACTAATACTGCTACTGCTACTACTACAACTATGACCACACCTTCTCCTACTACTACTTCTACTACTACTACAACTACAACTACTCTTGCTGCTACTACTGCTACTACAAGTACTACTACTGCTACTAGTAGAACTCCTACTACTCCTACTACAACTAGTACTGCTCCTGCTACAACTACTACTGCGGCTACAACTACTATTGCTTCTATTATTACCACTACTACTACTACCAATACAACATCTGTTATTACCACTGCTAGTGCTGCTACGACAACTACTACTACTACTACTACGCCTACTACTACTACTACTGCTGCTGCTGCTACTACTACTACTACTGCTGCTGCTGCTACTGCTGCTACTGCTACTACTACTACTACTACTACTACTACTACTCCTCCTCCTCCTCCTCCTAATTTAGCTACTATCATTTCTACTAATGCTACTACTACAATTGCTGCAACTAATTCTACTACTACTACCACTACTACTACTATAGCTATCACTATAACTGTTACAACTACTAAGTTGCTCGGCTACACTAGTACTGCTTCTGCTACTGCTGCTACTACTGCTACTACAACGTCAACTACAACTACTACTAATACTACTACCGCTACTGCTGCTACACTGCTGAACTACTAATACTACTACTACTACTGCTACTCCAACTAACACTACTGCCGCTGTTACTACTACTGCGGCTATTACTATTACTACTACTACTACAACTTCTATTACCTCTACTACTACAAGTACTACTGCTACTTCTAGTTTTATTACTACTTCTACTTCTACTGCTGCTACTACTATTGCTACGACTGCTACTACTACGGCTAAAGCTACAATGGTTACTGCTACTACTACTGCTACCACTATGACTACTACAGCAACTACTAATACTACTACCACTGCTACTACGACAACTGCAACTACTACTGCTTCTCCTACAATAATTATAGAAGCTAAAACTACTACTACTTAAAATAATACTATCGCCGCTACTACTACTGCTACTGCTACTACTAGTATTACTACTACTACTACTATTACTACAACAACAACAACAACAACAACTACTACTACTAGTTCTACTACTACACCAACCACTACAGCTATTTCTAATTCTATTACTACTTCTACTACTACTGTTGTAGCTACTATTACTGCTATGACTGCTACTACTACTCCTACAGCTACTTTGGTTACTATTGCTACTACTATTACCACTTCTTCGACAACCAGTACAAATAGTACTGCTACAACAACTACTACAACTACTATTACTTCTACTACTACTACTACTATTGCTACTATCGCTACAATAGCAACAACAACTTCTACTACTACTACTACTGCCACTACTGCTACCACTATTTTTACTACCACTAAAATTACTACTGCTAGTACAACTACTTTAACTACTACTATTACTATTGCTACAACAACAATTACTACTGCTACAATAACTACTACTACTACTCCTATGGCTAATACTATGGCTACAACAATTGTTACTACAACTGCTACTAGTGGAACTACTACCACCACAACTACTACTCCTACTCCTACTATTACTCCTGCTACTACAAGTACAATGACTGCTACTACTACTACAATGACAACAACTACTACTACTGCTGCTACTACTACAACAACTACTACCTTTACTACTATTGCTGCTGCTACAACTACTACAACTACTTCTGCACCACTACTACTACTACGATTGCCCATACTACTACTATTACTACTACTTCTCCTACAATTGCTACTACTACTACTAGTGCTCCGACAACTACTTCTCCTATTACTTCTACTACTACTACTACTACTACTAATACTATTACTACTCACACTCCAGCTGCTAATACTACTACAAGTACTACTACTATTTTACTACTACTAGTAATAGTATTACTTCTACTTTTACTGCTACTACTACTACTACTAATAATACTACTACAATAACTACTACTACCACTACTACTTTCACAACTACTTCTACTGGTACTATTATTATTCCTACTACTATTGCGACTACTACGACTACTACTACTCCTCTTCCTCCTCCTTCGCCTACTACTACTACTACTGCAACAACTACTGCTACTACTTCTACTCTGTCTCCTAAAACTACTCCAACAACTACTTCTGCTACTAGATTTATTTCTACAACTACTACTCGCATTACTGCTACTACCATAACTACAACAACTGCTACTACAACTATTGCTACTGCTACTACTTTTGCTACTACTACTGCTACTACTATTACTGCAAGTACTAGTGCGACAACAACTTCAACTACTACTACTATTACTACTACTAATACTCCTCCTCCTCCTACTACTACTATTACTACTACTACTACTACTACTACTACTACTACTAATACTTCTGCTTCTACTTTGATTACTACTACCACTACTGCTGCTGCTACTACTACTACTACTACTACTATATTCTACTACTACTACTACTACTACTACTACTACTACTACTACTAATACTACTACTACTACTACTACTACTACTACTACTGCTATAACTCCTGCTACTGCAATTACTACTACTCCTATTAGCAATATTAATACTACTACAACTTGTACTACTACTCCTACTCCAACTCCTCCTCCTACGACTACAACGACAACTACAACTACTATAATTGCCACTACTGCAAATACTAATGCTGCTGCCGCTGTTACTACTACTACTACTACTACATTCTTCTACTACTACAACTTCTACTACTACTACTACTATAACTCCTCCTACTACAATTACTACTACTCCTACTAGCAATACTAATACTACTACAACTCGTACTACTACTCCTACTCCAACTCCTTCCCCTACCACTACATCGACAACTACAACTACTATAATTGCCACAACTGCTAATACTCCTAATACTACTACTACTACTACTACTACTACAGGTACTGCTAATACTATTACTACTATTACTACTATTACTACTATTACGACCACTACTCCAATTACTACTACGACTACTACTACTACTACTACAACTACAACATTGCTGCTACGACTACTACTACTGCTGCTCCTATTACTAGTATTACTACTATTGCAGTTGCTACTAAAACTACTAATGTTGTTGCTACTACTATTGTTGCAGTAAAAGTAATAGTAGTAGTAGTTGTACTTGTAGTAGTAGCAGTAGTAGTTGTGGTAGCAGTAGTTGTAGTAGTAGTAGTACTAGTAGCAGTTGTAGCAGTCAGTGTTGCAGTAGCGGTAGTAGTTGTTGTAGTTATAGCATTAGTAATAGTAGTAGTAGTAGTAGTGGTAGTTGTGGAAATAGTACTAGTGGTAGTAGTAGTAGTAATAGTAGTATTAGTAGTAATAGTATTAGTAGAAGTAGTAGGAGTAGAACTAGTAGTAGTAGTTGGAATAGAAGTAGTAGTATTAGTAGTAGTAGTAGTAGTAGTAGCAGTAGCAGCAGTAGTAGTACTATTAGTTGTAGTACTAACAGTAATAGTAGTAGTAGTAGTAATAGCCATTATAGTAGTAGCGAGAGCAGCAGCAGCAGCAACAGTAGTAGTCATAGTTTTAGCGGTAGTTGTTGTAGTTGTAGCAAGAGTAGTAGTTGGACTAGGAGTAGGAGGAGTAGTAGTAGTAGTAATAGTAGTAGTTGTTGTAGTAGTAGTAGCTGCCATAGCATTAGGAATAGTGGCAATAGTAGTAGGTGTATTAGTTATTAGTAGTCCTGGGAGGAGTAGCGGAAGCAGTAGGAGTTGTAGTTATGGTACAAGTAGTATTAGGAGTAATAGAAGTATTAGTAGTAGTAGTATTAGTAGTAGCAGTATTAGTAGTAGTAGTAGGAGTAGTAATAGTAGTAGTAGTACTAGTAATAGTAGTAGTAGTAGTAGTACTAGTAGTATTAGAAGTAGTAGTTGTACTAGTTGTAGTAGCAGTAGTAGAAATAGTAGTAGTAGTAGTAGTAGTAGTAGTAGTAGTAGTAGTAGTAGTAGTGGTACTAGTATAGTAGCAGCAAGAGCAGCAATAGCAGAAGTAATAGTAGTCATATTTGTCGTAGTTGTAACAGTAGTGGTAGTAGTGGCAGTGGTAGTAGTAGTAGCAGTAACTGCAGCAGCAGTAGTAGCAGTAGTAGTAGCAACAGCATTAGTAGAAGTAGTAGTAGTCGTAGCAGTAGTAGTTGCAGAACTAGTATTTGGAGTGGTAGTATTTGCAGTAGTGGTCGCCATAATAGTAGTAGTAGTCATGGTAGTAGAAGTAGTGGTAGCAGTAGTAGTAGTGGAATTAGTAGAAGTAGTAGTATTAGTAGCTGCAGTAGTAGCTGTTGTCGTAGTAGTTGTTACTATTTTTCCTGCTACTACTACTACTGCTACTACTACAACAACTACTACTATTGTTGCTGCTGTTCCTACTACTTCTCCTACTACAACAACTTCTGCTACTACCACTGCTGTTGCTACTACTGCTGCTGCTCCTACTACTTCTCCTACAACAACTACTATCACTCCTCCGACTACTACGATAACTACTACTACTGCTGCTGCAGCTGCTACTACTACTACTACTACTCCTGCGACTACTACTACTACTGTTACTTCTACTACTAATAGTACTACTACTACTAGCACTACTACTCCTACTTCTACTACTACTACTGCCGCTGCTACTACACAATAATTATAACTACTACAACTAGTACTAATATAACTCCCAAAACTACTATTGTTACTACTACTAGTGCTCCTAGTACTACTATTCCAACTACAGATGCTACTGCTGCAGCTCCTGCTACTACTACTACTACTACAACTAGTAGTGTTCCTACTCCTACTCTTACAACTGCTACTACTACTACTCCTATTGCTCCTACAACAACAACAACTACTACCCCTCATGCTCCAACGCCTACTACTACTAATACTCCTACAACTACTATGACCCATACTGCAACTACTCATATGCCTACTACAGCTCCTACTCCAACTACTACTATGCCTACTATGACTCCTACTCCAAGCCATACTACTACCACTACTACTACTTCCACGACTACTAGTACAACAACAATAACAATAATAACAATAACTACTACTACTACTACTACCACCACCACTACTACCACTACTACTACTACAACCGCTACTACTACCACAACAACAACAACTACTACTACTGCTACTACTACAACAACAACAACAATAACAACAACAACAACTACTACTACTGGTACTACTAGTGCTACTAGTACTACTACTACTACTACTACCACCACTACTAGTAGTACTAATACTATTAATCCTAGCACTACTACTACTCCTCCTACAACTACAAGCACTAATACTACTACTACTACTACTACTCCTGCAACTACTAGTACTATTTCAATTACTACTATTACCACTGCTACTCCTACTACTTCTCCTACTACAACAACTACTGCGACACTTACTATTGCTACTATTGCAACTACTGCTTCTACTATTACGAGTACTACTAGTGCTACCACTACACCTGCTACTTGTAATACTACTACTACTGCAACTATTACTACTACTACTGTCGCTACTACTAGTACTACTATTGCTACTTCTACTGCTATTACTACCACTACTATTGCTACTACAACTACTACTACTACTATAGCTACAACAATAACAACTACCACTACTACTAACACTACTACTACTACTACCACCACTACCACAACTACTCCTATCATGCCTATTCCTACTACTACTACTATTACTGCGATTTATACTACTATTGTTGTTGTTACTACATTTATTACTACTATAATGCTATTACTTCAATTATTACTACGACTACTACTATTACAACTACTACTATTCCTACTATTACTACGACAGCTACTACTGTTACTTCTGCCACTACCACTCCTACTCCAGCTCCTACTGCTTCTATCACTCCTACTACTCCTATTAACCCTACTCCAACTATTACTACTACTACTACTAAAAGTACTACTACTACTATTACTACAACAACTGCTACTAATATTACTTCTTCTACTACTTCTATTACTAGTATAATTGTGACTACCACTACCCCTACTACTACTTGTACTACTACTACAAATACTAATGCAACAACAACAACTACTACTACTCCTACTCCTACACAAACTCCTACTATTACTCCTACTACTACCCCTACACCTAAATCTAGAGCTACTACTACTACTCCTACTACTACAACTACTTTTGCAACTACCACTCCTACTCCAACTCCTACTACTGCTACTGCTACAACAACTACTACTACTACCAAAACTACTACTACTAGTATTACTTCCACTTCTACTACTCCTACAACAACAACAACAACAACAACAACAACAACTACTACTACTACAATTGCTACTACTACTACTATTACAACTACTCCTACTGCTAGTACTACTCTTTTTACTACTACTACTACCACTACTAGTACTAGTACTACTACAACAAATATAACCCCTACTACTACTCCTATTGCAACTCCTACTAATACTACTACTACTCCCACTACTACTACTACTACGCCTACTTCTACTGCTACTACTACACTTACTACTACTACTGCTACTACTATTACTAGTACAACAACAACAACTACTGCTACTACTCCTATTACTACAACTTCTGCTGCTACTACTATTACTACCACTACGACTACTACTACTACTACTACTACTTCTACTACTACTACTGCTGCTGCTACTACTACTACTACTACTACTACAAATTCTACTATTACTACCACTACCGCTGCTACTACTATCACTATGACTATGATTCGTACAACTACTGCTATTCCTACAATAATTGATACTACTAATACTACAACTACTACACCTACCACAATTTCTACAACTACTGCTGCTGCCGCTGTTGCTACACCAACTACTACTAATAGTACTATAACTACTGCTACTCGTATAGCTACTATCCTTACCACTATTCTAATAACTACAACTCCAACGATTACTCCTACTTCAACTCTGACTAATACTACTATTACAACACCTACAACTACTACTACTATTATTACGATTGTTACTAGTACTAATGCAATTGCTGCTGCTGCTACAACTGCTACTACTACTACTACGACGACGACTACTACTACTACTACTACTACTACTACTACTACTACTACTACTACTACTACTACTACTACTACTACTACTACTACTACTACTATTACTAGTACTTCCACTACAATAACGACAACTACTACTACAACAAGTACAACTCCGACTACTACTTATACTACTAGTACACCAAGTACTACTACTACTACTACTACTACTACTACTACAAATCCTACGACTACAACTCCTCCAACTCCTACTACTACTATTATTCCTCCTCTGCCTCCTACTACTACTACTGCTACAACAACTATTAGTACAATTACTATACTACTACTCCTACTCCTATTACTACTACTACTATTACTACTACTACCTACTCCTATTACTACTACTACTACTACTACTCCCACTACTACTACTACTACTAGTACTAGTAGTCCTAAAAGTCCTAAAACCCCAAACTACTACTCCTACTACTACTATAACTACACTCTTACTACAACAACAACTACTACTACTACTACTACTACTACTACTACTAGCACAACAACAACAACAACTACTACTACTCCTACAACTACTACTACTCCTTCAACTACCACTATGACTACTACTCGTACTCTTACTTCTACTTCTACTATTACTGCTACTTCTACTACTACTACTACTCGTACCAATACTACTACTATTACTGCAACATCTACTACTACTTCTGCTACTGCTACTACCACTACTATAACCACTACTACTACTATTACTACTGCTACTTCTACTGCTATTTCTACTACTACTACTGTTGCTGCCACTACTCCTACTAGTGTTACTACTACTGCGACTACTACTCCTACCTCAACTCTTTCTACTACTACTACTACCTCTACTCCATCTACTACAACTCCTACTACTACCCCTACTCCAACTCCTACTAGTACTACTGCTAATACTACTGCTGCTACAACAACTACTACTACAACAACAATAACAACTACTACTACTACTACTACTATTACTACTACTACTAGTAGTACTACTACTTCTACTACTATTACTACAACTGCTGGTACCAATACTACTAACACTAGAACTACTACTACTCCTACAACTACTAGCACTTATACTACTACTACTACTACTATGTCCTGCTGCTACTAGTAATATTACTACTGATACTACTACTGCGGCTACTATCACCACTACCACTAAGGCTACTATTACTATAACATCAACTACTACTATTATTGTGACAACTACTGCTACTACTGCATACTACTACAACTAGTACTATTACTACTACTACTACCACCACCACTACTACTACTGTTCCAGCTGCCGCTACCACTACTACTGCTCCTACTACATCTCCTACTACTACAACTATTGCTACACTTACTACTGCTACTATTGCTACTACTTCTACTATTACAACCAATACTAGTACTTCTACTACAACTGCTACTTGTAATACTTCTACTACTACTGCTGCTACATCTACTGTTGTAGATGATACTGCTGCTACTAGTACTACTACTGCTTCTTCTACGGCCATTACTACTACTACTACTGCTGCTACAACTGCTACCACTACTACAGCTACAACAATAACAACTACTACTACCACTAAAACTACCACCACTACTACTACAAGAACTACTCCAACTACTCTGATTACTGTTACAACTACTATTACTATGATTTATACAACTACTACTACTGCTACTAAAATTGTTGTTGTTGCTACATCTATTACTACTACTATTGCGACTACTTCTACTACTACTACGACTACTACTACTACTCCTGCTACTACTATCACTATTACTTCTACGACTACTACTACTATTTCTGCCCCTACTACTCCTATTCCAACTCCTACTACTTCTATCGCTCCGACTACTCCTAACACCCCTACTCCAACAACAACAACAACTACTACTACTACTACTAAAACTACTACTACAACTACGACAACAACTACTATTACTATTACTACTACTGCTACTTCTTCTTCTTCTTCTTCTACTACTTCTATAACTAGTACAATTGCTACTACCGCTACTCCAACTACTGCTACTAATGCTAATACAATAACAACTAGTACTACTACTCCTACTACTACACCTACCTACTCCTACAAGAACTCCTACTACTACTCTTACTGCTGCCCCTACTCCTAAACCTACATCTACTACTACTACTACTACTACAACTACCACTATTGCCACTGCTACTACCAAAACTACTACTACTACTGTTACTACTAGAACTACTCCTACAACAACAACAACAACAATAACTACTACTGCTATATTTGCTACTACTACTACTATTACGACTACTCCTACTACTAGTACTACTCTTATTACCTCTACTACTAGCACTACTACTACAACTCCTACCTCTACAACAATTACAACCACTACAACTACTCCTACTGCAACTCATACTAATACTCCTCCTCCTCCTCCTCCTCCTACTACTACTATTACTACTACTACTCCAACTCCTACTACTACTACTATACCTACTACTACTACTACTACTACTACTACTACTACTAGTACTACTACTATTCCTACTTCAACAACCGCTACTACTTCTACTCCTATGAGTAGTACCATAACTACTACAACTCCTACAACAACTCTTAACTCCAACTCTGACTCCTACTATGACTCCTACTATTGCCACTACTTCAACTACTACTAATTCGACTACCCCTATTCCAACTCCGACTACTACTCCTACAAATGCTACTAATTACTACTACTTCTACTACTACTACTACTACTACTACAACTACTAGTGCTACTACTACAACTGCTGCTACTAGTTCATCTACAACTGCTACTTCTACTACTACTACTACTACTACTACTACTACTACTACTATTACTAATACTTTCACTGCAATAACTACAACTACTACAACAACAACTACTACTCCGACACCTACTACTACTACTACTAGTACTCCAACTACTACCACTACTACAACAAATCCTACTACTACTCCTATGCCAACTCCTACTCCTACTATTACTCCTAGTACTACTACTACTACTACTGCTAATACCACAAGTAATACTACTATTATAATACTACAACTCTTATTATTAATACTACAACTCCCACTACTACTACTACCCCTAACAATCCTACTACTACTACTACTACTACTACTACTACTACACCTACTACTTCTACCACTCCTAATAGTCTGACAACTTCAAATACTACTCCTACTATGACAACTTCAAATACTACTCCTACTATTACTAGTACTACTACTACACTCCTACTACGACTACTACTACTACCACCACCACCACAACAACTACTACTGCAACTCCTAAAACTATTACTACTCCTTCAACTACTACTACTACTGCTACTTTTGCGACTACTTCTACTATCGGTACTACCACTACTATAACCTCTACTACTACTATTATTACAGCTATTTCTACTACTATTCCTGTTACTACATCTACTGCTACTACTGCTACTACTCTTGCTACTACTGCTCCTACCCCAACTCCTTCTGCTACTACTACACCGACAACTACTACAACTTCTACTCCAACTACTACAACTCCGAGTGCTACCCCTACTCCAACTCCTACTACTACTACTGCTACTACTACTGCTGCTACTACAACTACTACTACTACAATAACAACAACAATAACTACTACTACTACAACTACTATTACCCACTTGTACTACTACTACTATTATTGCTATTACTACTACTACTATAACTACTACTATTCCTACTTCGACTTATACTGCTGCTACTGCTACTACTCCTAGTACTCCTACTAGTTCTACTACTAATTCTCCTAATCCAATTCCTACTGTAACTACTACTCCTACTACTACTACCCCTACTCCAACTACTACTATGCCTAGTACTGCTCCTACTGCAACTCCTACTACTACTACTGCTACTACTACTACTACTACTACCACCACTACTACTATTACCATAACTTCTATAGTAGTATAATTCCTACTACTACAACTCCAACTACTACTACTAATAACACGAACACTACTACTACTACTACTACTAATACTAACACACCTACTCCTTCTCCTCCTCCTCCTACTACTACTACTGCTACTATTACTCCTACTACTCCTACTGCTACTACTACCCCTAAACCTCCAATAACTTCTGCGACTACATACTACTTCTAACACTCCTACAACATCTCCGACTATAACTCCCACTACTACTGCTACTACTGCTACTACTGCTGTTGATGTTGTTGCTACTATTGCTACTACTGCTACTATGACTACTACTACTGCTGCTACTACTACTACTACTACGACTACTTCTGCTACTACTACTACTTGTACTAATACTACAACTCCAAACACTCCTACTACTAATACTACTTCTACTCCTAGTATTGCTACTACTACTACCATTGCTACTATTACTAATACTACTACTAATGCTACTACTACTACAACTACTACTTCTATAACATCTACTACTGCTACTATTGCTACACAATGGCTATAACTACTTCTGCTAGCACTACTACAACTAGGAGTTGTATTAGTAGTAGTGGGAGTAGAAGTAGCAATCGTAGCTATAGTAGCAATTGTAGTAGTAGTAGCAGTAATAGTAGAAGGAGCAATTGTAGTAGTAGTAGCAGTAGAAGTAGCAGTAACAGCAGTAGTAGTGGTTGTAGTAACAATCGTAGCTATAGTAGCAGTAGTAGTAGTACTAGCAATAGTAGAAGTAGCAATAGTTGTAGCAGTAGCAGTAGAAGTAGCAATAGCAATAGTAATAGTAGAAGTAGTAATAAAAGTAGTGTAGCAGTAGTAGGAGAAGGAGAAGTCGTAGCAATAGTAGTAGTAGGAGTAGCAGTAGCTATAGTAGTAAGAGAAGTAGTTAGAGTAGCAGTAGCAGAAGTAGCAGCAGTAGTAGCAGTAGTAGTAATAGTTGTTGTTGTGGTAGTGGTAGTAGTAGGAGTAGTTGCAGTAGTAGTAGTTGTTGTTGTTGCTGTAGTACTACTAGTTTAGCAGTAGTTGTAGCAATAGTAATAGTTGTAGTAGTTGTTGTTGTTGTTGTTGCTGTAGGAGAAGTAGTAGTAGTAGTAGTAGCAGTACAAGAAATTATAGAAGTAGTGCTTTTAGTAGTTGTAGTAGTAATAATAGTAGTAGCAATAGTAGTAGTGGCAGCAGTAGTAGTAGGAGCAATAGTAGTAGTAGTCATATCAGTAGCAGTAGAAATAGAAGTAGTAGTAGTAGTAGAAGCATCAGCATCGATATTAGTAGTAGCTGTAGCAGTAAAAGTAGTAGTAGCAATAGAAGTAGTGGTAGGAAAAGTAGTAGTAGTAGTGGTTGTGGCAGTAGCTGTAGTTGCATGAGAAGTATTTAGAGTAGCAATAATAGTAGTAGTAGTTGTAGTAGTAGTTCTTGTTGTGGTAGTAGTAGTAGCAGCAGTAGTGGCAGTATTGGCAGTAGCAGAAGCAGTAGTTGTAGTAGTAGTTTTTGTAATACTAGCTATAGCAATAGTTGTAGCAGTAGTAGCAGTAGCAGTAGTAGTAGTTGCAGGAGAAGAAGTAGTAGTAGTAGTAGTAGTTGCACTAAAAGTAGTTATAGCAATTGTACTATTAGTAGTAATAGTAGTAATAGTAGTAGCAGTAGTAGCAGTTTAGTAGTAGAAGTAGCAGTTGTAGTAGTAGTAATTGAAGCAGTAGTGGTAGTAGCTGGTGCTGAAGAAGCAGTAGTAGTAATAGCAGTAATAGTATTAGTTTTAGTGATAACAGCAGTAGTGGTAGTAGTAGCAGTAGTTTCTGCACCAGCAGCCTCAGTAGTGGTTGTAGTAGCAGTAGGAGCCGTAGTAGTAGTTGTAGTAGTAGTAGCAGTAGAAAAAGTAGTAGTAGTAGTAGTAGTAGTAGTAGTAGTAGTGGTAGTAGTAGTAGTAGTAGTAGTAGTAGTAGTAGTAGTAATAGTTAGTAGTGGTACTGGTAGTAGCAGTAGAAGTAGTAGGAGGAGTAGTAGTAGTAGAAGTAGTCATAGCAGTAGTAGGAGTAGGAGAAGTGGTAGCAAAGAAGTAGAAGCGGTGGTACTAGCAGCAGTAGTAGCCGCAGTAGTAGCAGTTCTAGTAGTAGCAGCAACATCAGTTGTAGGAATAGTAGTAGTTGTAGTAGTAGTAGTACTAGTAGAAGTAGCCGCGTAGTAGTAGAACTAGCCGAGTAGTAAAAGAAGTAGTAGTAGTAAAAGAGGTAATACTAGTAGTAGTCGCAATCATAGTAGTACTAGTAGCGGTGGTGGTTGTAGTAGTAGTAGAAGTTACAGCAGCACACGTAGTCATGGTTGTTGTCACAGCAGCTGTCGTAGCAGTAGCAGTAGTAATAATAGTATGTGCATTAGTAATACTCAAAGTAGTAACAGCAACATTAGCAGTTGCAGTAGCAGCAGTAGTACTAGTAGAAGTAGAGGTTGTAGTAGTAGAAGTAGTAATAGAAGTAATAGTAGTAGTAGTAGTAGTAGTAGTAGTAACAATAGTTGAAATAATAGTAGTAGTATTAATTGTGGTAGTAGTAGCAATTATAGTAGTACCGTTAGCAATAGTAGTAGTTTTGGTAGGTGTCTTGCCAGTAGTAGTAGCAGTAGAAGTAGCAGCAGAAGTAGTAACAATATTAGTAGTAGCAGGAGAAGTAGGAGCAATAGTAGTAGTACTACTGCTACGACTGCTACAGTGACTACTACTATGGCTACGAGTGCTACTGCTACAACTACTACTGCTACTACTACTACCACCACCACCACTACTACTACTACTACTACTAATACTGCTCCTACTACTGCTGCTGCTGCCACTACTACTACTACTACTATTACTATGCGGCTACTAGTACTACTACTACCAATATTACTACTAATGTTACCACTACTACTGCTACTACTATTACTGCAACCACTACTACTACTATTGCTGATGCTGCTAGTGTGACTACTACTACTATTACTGCTACTACTGCAACTAGTACTACTGCTACTACCTCCACTGCTACTACTTCTACTACTATAACAAGTACTTCTACTTCTACCACAACTACTACAACTACCAAAAATATGACTACAATGGCCACTATTGCTACTGCTACTACTACCTACCACTACTACTGCTTCTACTACCACTACTACTACCACTACTACTACAACTGCTACTGCTACTCCTGATGCTCCTACTGCCACTAGTACTGCTACTACTACTGTTGTTGCTACTACTACTACTATTACAACAGCTGCTACTACCACTACTACTATAATTACTGCTACTACCACTACTACTACAATCACATTGCTACTACTACTACTTCCTCTTCTTCTTCTTCCTCTTCCTCTTTGTCTACTACTACTACTCATCCTACTATTACTGTTACTACTGCTGTTGCTACTGCTACTACTATCGCTACTAGTATTACTATTACAATTTCGATTTGTAGTGCAACTACTACTATTACAACTACTATTACTACTATTAATACTACCACAACTAATACTACAACTACTATGACTGTTGCTGCTACTATTGCTATTGTTATTACTACTACAACTGCTATAGTTATTGTTACAAATACAACCACTCCTACTACAACAGCTGTAGCTACTACTACAGCTACTACTACTCCTGCTGCTCTTGCTGCTGCGATTGTTGTTGGTGCTACTACTACTATAAATACAACACCAACTACTACTACAACCACAGATGCTACTGTTGTAGCTTCTACTACTATTACTACTACAACTACTACTATTCCTACACCTACTCCTACTACTGCTTCTACTACTATTCCTACACCTACTCTGACAACACTTCCAACTACTACTACCAATTACTACTACTCCTACTACGACTCCTCCTCCAACTCATATTACTACCTCTACTACTACTTCTACAACTACTAGTATAACAACAACAATAACAACAACAACAACAACAACTACGACTGCTACTGCTACTACTACTAGCACTACTACTAGCACTACTACTAGTACTACTGCTACTACCACGACAACTACAACTACAACTACTACTACAAGTATTACTACTACTACTACTACTATAACTACAACTACTACTACTACTAATTCTACGAATAGTAACACTACTACTTCTACTACTACAACTACTACTTCTACTACTACAACTACTACCACTAATACTACTACAGCTACTATTACTCCTACTCCTACACAAACTCAGACTAGTACTCCTACTACTTCAACTAGTATTACTACTAAACTACTACTACTATTACTACCAAAATTATTACTACTGCTTCTGATACTGTTAGTACTCCTACTACTGCGCTACTACTACTACTACTTCTCTTGTTGTTGCTTCTACTACTACTACTCCTACTACTTCTCCTACAACTAGAACTACTGGTACACTTACTAATGCTACTATTGCTACTACTGCTTCTACTACTACAACAATAACAACAACAACAACTACTACTACAACTACTTGTAATACAACTACTACCACTACTACTGTTGCAATTGCTAATGTTGTTGCTACTGCTACTACTACTTCTATTTCTATTGCAACTACTATTACTTTTGCCACTACTACAATAACTACTACTATTGCTACTACTAATACTACTACTACACATACTCCAACTGCCACTCCTAAAACTTCTCCTATTACTACTGCTTCTAATACTATTACTCCTACAACTACTAGTAGTAGCAGTAGTAGTAGCAGTTATAGTAGTAATAGTAGTAGTTGGAGTTATAGTAGGAGTAGTAGGAGCAGTAGGAGTAGTAGTCATAGTAGTAGTAATAGTCATAGCTGTAGAAGCAGTAGTAGTAGTAGCAATAATAGTTGAAGCAGCAATAGTAGTAGCAGTAGCAGTAAAAGTAATAGTAGCAGCAGTATTAGTAGTAGTAGTAGTAGTATTAGCAGTCATAGCTGTAGTAGTAGTAGTAGTAGTAGTAGCTGTAATAGTAGAAGCAGCAATAGGAGTAGTAGTAGCAGTAGAAGCAACAATAGCAGTCATAGTAGTAGCAGTAGTAATAAACGTAGTGTAGCAGTAGTAGTAGTTGTAGGAGAAGCAGGAGTAGTAGTAGCAGTAGAAGTAGCAGTAGTTGTAGTACGAGAAGTAGTTAGAGTAGTAGTAGCAGTAGTAGTACTAGTAGTAGTAGCGGTAGTAGTAGTAGTAGTTGTTGTGGTAGTGGTAGTAGTAGCAATAGTAGTTGCAGTTGTAGTATTACTCGTAGTAGCAGTAGGTGTGATAGTAGAATAGTAGAAGTTGTAGTAGTTGTAGGAGAAGTAGTAGTAGTGGTAGCAGTAATAGCAGTCAAAGTAATTATGGAAGTAGTACTATTTGTAGCTATAGTAGTAATAGTAGTAATAGTAGTAGTAGTAGCAGTCGTAGCAGTTGTTGTAGTAATAGTAGTAGTAATAGTAGTAGTATAAGTAGCAGTAGTAGTAGAAGTAGTAGTAGTAGTAGTAGCAATTGTAGTAGAAGTGTTAGCATTGATAGTAGTTGTAGCAGTAGTAATCAAAGTAGTAGTAGCAGTAGAAGTAGTAGTAGGAGAAGTAGTAGTACTTATAGCAGTAGCTGTAGTGGTATGAGAAGTTGTCTGAGTTGCAATAACAGTAGTAGTGGTTATTGTAGTGGGAGAAGTAGCAGTAGTAGTAGTTGTGGTAGCAATAGTAGCAATAGCAGCAGAAATAGCATCAGTAGTAGTAATTGTTATATAAGTAGGAGCAGTAGCAGTAGCAGTAGTTATAAGAGTAGTAGTAGTAGTTGTTGCTATCGTTGTAGGAGATACAGTACTAGTAGTAGTACTAGTTGTAGTAGAAGTAGTTGCAGAAGTTGTACCATTAGTAGCAATAGTAGTAATAGTAATAGTATTAGTAGTAGTAGTAGCAGTAGTAGTTGTAGCAGTAGCAGTAATAGTAGAAGTAGTAGTAGGAGACATTACAGTAGTAGTAGGAATAGGAGTAGTTGAAGTAGTAGCAGTAGTAGCAGTTGTATCAGCAATAGCAGTAGTTGTAGTAGTAGTTGAAGTAGCTATGCTAGTTGTAGTAATTATAGTAGTAGTGGTAGTAGCTACTACTGTAAAAGCTGTAGTAGTAGTAGTAGTAGTAGTAGTAGTAGTAGTAGTAGTAGTAGTAGTAGTAGTAGTATTAGTAGTAGTAGTAATAGCAATAGTGGTAGTAGGAATAGTAGTTGTTGCAATAGTAGCAGCAGTAGTGGCAGTAGTAGCAGTAGTAGCAGTTTCAGTACTAATAGTAGTAATAATAGTAGTAGTAGTAGCAGCAACGAAAGTAGTAGTAGTAGTAGAACTAGAAGAAGAAGAATTACCTGTAGTAGAAGCAGTTGTAGTAGTAGTTAGTATTTGTAGTGGTAGCAGCTGTAGTATTAGCAGTCGAAGTAGTAGAAGTATTAGCAGTAGTAGTAGTAGCAGAAGTACTAGTAGCTATAGTAGACAAAGTAGTAACAGTTGCAGTAGTAGTAGCAGCATCAGTAGTAATAGTAGTAGTAGTAGTAGTAGCAGTAGTTGCAGTAGTAGTAGAAGTAGCTGTAGTAGTAGTACTAGCAGTAGTTGTAGTAATAGTAGTACTAGTAATAGTCGTAGTAGAATTAGCAGCAGTAGTAGTAGTAGCTATAGTAGTAGTAGTAGTAGTAGTAGTAGTAGTAGAAGTAGTAGTAGTAGTAGTAGTAGTAGTCGTAATAGTAGTAGTAGTACCAATACTAATAGTAGTGGTAGTAGCAGTCGTAGTAGTTGCTGCAGCGGTAGTCCTTGTAGTAGTAGTAGAAGTTGTAGTAGCGCTCGTAGTCGTGGTAGTAGTCACAGTAGCAGTCGTAGAAGTAGCAGTAGCAAAAATAGTAGCAGCATTGGTAATAGCAGTAGTAGCACCTGTAGCATTAGCGGCAGCAGCGGCAGCAGTAGTACTAGTAGAAGTAGAAATAGTAGTAGTAGTAGTAGTAATAGTTGTCATAATAGTAGTATTAGTAGTAGCAGTACTAGAAGCAGCAGTTGAAATAATAGTAGTAGTACTAATTGTAGTAGTAGTAGTAGTAATCATAGTAGTAGTTTTGGTAGGTGTATGACGAGTAGTAGTAGCATCAGAAGTAGCAGCAGTTGCTGTCGCAGTTATAACAATAGCAATAGTAGTAGTTGTAGGAGTAGTAATAGTAATAGTGCTATTGTTGTATGAGAAGTAGTAGTTATAGAAGTAGTGTTGCAGTAGAGGTAATTGTAGATATTCTACTATTAGTAGCAATAGTAGTAATAGTAGTAGTAGTAGTAGTAGTAGTAGTAGTAGTAGTAGTAGTAGTAGTAGTAGTAGAATTAGTAGTGGAAGTTGTATCAGCAATAGTAGTAGTTTTAAGTAATAGGAGAATTAGTAGTAGGAGTTGTATCAGCAATAGTAGTAGTTGTAGTAGTAGTAGTAGATGCAGTAGTAGTAGAATTAGTAGTAGGAGTTGTATTAGCAATAGTAGTAGTTGTATTAGTAGTAGTAGAAGCAGCAGTAGTAGAA
>RXID01019191.1:0-5000 GCA_005019695.1 Trichopus zeylanicus subsp. travancoricus
CACATCTATTGCTACTACCACTAGTTCTCCTACTACTTCTACTACTGTTACCATGATTGCTTCTACTTGTATTGCTACCACCACCACCACTACTACTGCTACTACTACTACTACTACTACTACTACTACCGCTACTATGATAGCTACTACTACTGCTGCTACGATTACTGCCACTACTACCCCGACTACTAAAGCATCTACTACTACATCTACTCCTACTACTTCGGCTACTGCTGCTTCTGCTACTACTATGACTGCTGCTACTACAACTTCCACTTATACCGCTCTAACTACTACTACTACTGCTACTAGAACTCCCACTGCTATTATAACTACGACAACAACTGCTACTGCTCCTACTATTATGACTACTACTACCACAACTACTGCCACTCCTTGTACTACTAATGCTACTACCTCAACTAGTACTACTCGTACTTCAACGACTACAACAACAACTACTACTTCTTCTACTACTGCTACTACTGTCGTTACTCCTACTACTACAACTACTACTTTGACTATTGCTACTACTCTAACTACTACTACTACTTTTATTGCTAATTCCGCTACTACTTCTGCTACTACTACTGCTACTACTTCTGTTGCAACCGCTGCCGCTACTTCTGCTCCAACTACTACTACTACAACTACTGCAACTTGTGCTATAACTACAACTACAACTACTTCTACTTCAACTACTACTATTGCTTCTACCACTACCTCACCTAGTTCTACCACTGCTACTACTATTGCTACTCCTACTACTACTATAACTACTCTGACTACTATTACTTTGACAACTGATACTACTATTGCTACAACTACTCCTGCTACTTTTACAACTACTACTACTTCTACTACTACTTCAACTACTACTACTGCTTCTACTACTACTTCTTCTACAACTACCACTGCCACTACTATTGCACCAACTACTATTGTTATAGCAAATACTACTGCTACTACTACTACCACTACTACTACTATAGCTACTACTACCGCGACTACTACTACTACTACAATAGTTACTACAATTACTACTACTACTACTACAGTTACTAGGACTACCACTCCACTAATACTACTATTGTTGTTGCCGCTACTGCTACTACTACTACAATTGCTGCTGCTACAATTACAACTACTACTATTACTACTACTAAGACTACGACTGCTACTACAACTACAAACAATAACAACAACAACTATTACTATCATGACTACTACTACCACAACAACTACTACTACTTCTCCTACTACTACCACTACTACTACTATTACCAATACTACATGTGCTACTACTGCTCCTACTACTACTATAACTACTACTACTTCTGCTGTTTCTACAACAACTATTACTACTTCTAGTAATACTAAGAGCGGCACTAATGCTGCTGCTTCTGCTGGTGGTGCAACTACTACAACTGGAACTACTACGTCTACTACTATTATTACTACTACTACTTATTCTACCACCTCTTCTACACCTTCTGCTGCTACTACTACTAGTACCACTACTACTACTACTTTTGCTACTATTACTACTTTTGCTACTACTACTACTGTAGCTACTGCTACTACTATTACTGTTGCCACTGCCACTACTACTACTACTCCAAGAACAACTTCTACTATTACTGTTGCTACTGCTGCTGCTGCTATAGCTACTATTAATACTATGGCTACTGCTTCTTCCTCCGACTACTACTATTGTTGCTACTACCACTAAAATTGATCACACTATTGCTAGTACTACTACTACTAGTACTGCTGCTGCGGATGCCGCTGCTGCTGTTGGTACTACTACTATTGCCCATGCTGTAATTGCTATAATTACATCTACTACTACTACTATTGCTACTACTAATACTACCACTACTTCTATTACTACTGCGACTACTACTACTATTACTACTACTACTGCTGCTACTGCTGCTGCTATTTCTACTAGTACTGATGTTGCTGCTACTGCTACTACTACTATTGCTACAACTACTACTACAACTGCTACTACTACTATCTCTACTAGTACTGATGTTGCTGCTACTGCTACTACTAAAAATACTTCTGCTACTACTACTACCACTACTACCACTGCTACGAATACTATTGCTGCAGTAGTTGCTACAACTACTACCCTTAGAACTTCTCCTACTATTATTACTATTGCTTCTTGTACTACAGCTACAACTACTACAACTACTAGCACTACTCCTACTACTTCTACTTGCTACTACTGCTACAACTACGACTACTACAACTACTAGCACTACTACTACTACTTCTACTAATACTATTGCTAATACTACTACTACTGCTGTTGCTACTACTACTTCTACAACTAGTACTACTATAACTAATCAACTACTATTGCTACTATTGCAGCTACTACAACAACTACTGCTACAACTACTTGTGTGACTACTACTGCTACTAGAACTACAAAGACTACTAATACTACTACTACTACCACCACCACTACTACTTCTACTACTACTTCGACTACTCCTACTACTACTTCTGCTACTACTGCTACTGATGCTACTACTACTACTACCACTGATGCTATCGCTACAACTGCTACTACTACTACTATTACTACTACTGCTCCAACTACTACTACTACTGCTGCTGCTACTACTGCTACTAATACTACTGCTGCCACCACTATTACTATTAATACTGCTGCTACTTCTACTACTATACTGCTGCCGCCACTATTACTATTACTACTGCTGCTACTTCTACTACTATTACTTCTAGTACAACTACTATCACAATAACTACTACTGCTATGACTAATAATTTTGCTACTACTATTGCTACTACTTCAACTACTACAACTACTGCTATTGCTGCTATAACTACTATGGCTGCTACAATAACAACAACAACAACTACTACTACTAACACTACTACTACTATTGCTACTACTACTATTGCTGCTGCTGCTACTACTACTACTACTACAGCCACCACCACTACTACTGCTGCTACTACTACTACTTTAACTATGACTACTACTATAACCGCTACTACTACTAGGAATATTGTTAATGCTACTACTGCTATGACAACTACAACTACTACTACTGCTACTGTTGCTGCTACTACTACTTCTGCAATACTAATACTACTACTACTATCGCTACTACTACTACTACTGCTGCTACTACTACTACTACTAATACAACCATTATACTACCACTACTAAAACTTCTCCTACTACTGCTACTAATACTACTGCTGCTGCTGCTGCTGCTGCTAATACTTCTACTATAGTAATGACTACTACTATTGCTGCTACTGCTACACTATTGCTACTACCAATACTACTACTACTGCTGCTACTACTGCTGCTGCTACTGCTACTACTACTACTGCTGCTACTACTCCTGCTGCTACTGCTACTAATGTTATCGCTACATCTACTGCTACTATTACTACTTTCCCAACGACTTCTGCTACTGCTATGCTACTTTTACTACAACTACTACTACGACTACTACTACAACTGCTACTACTCTTGCTGCCGTAGCGGCTACTGCTACTACAATTATTACTTCTCCTACTTATACGACTACTGCTACTATGCAACTACCATAACTACTGCTACTACTACAACTAATAGTACTACTACAACTGCTACTACTACTACTACCACTACTACTACTAATACTAGTATTGTTGCTCCAACTACTTCTACTATAGCTACTACTACAACTACTGCTTCTACTACTGCTACTATTACTATTGCAACTATTTCTTCTACTCCTACTACTACTATTACTACTACTCTTGCTACAACTACTACTGCTATTATTTTCGCTAATGATAATCCTACTACTACTGCTACTACTCCTACAACTACTACGACTATTGCAACTACAACTGATACTCCTACTACTACTCCTACTAAAACCACTACTACTAATGCAGCGGCTACTACTATTGCTAATACTGCTTCTGCTAATACTACTACTATAATTACTATTACTGCTACTACTACTACTACTACGGTTGCTACAATTACTACTACGACTACTACTACTACTACTACTTCTACTACTACTACGACTACTACTAGTACTAATACTACTACTTCTGCTACTACTGCTACTACTACTACTACTACTTCTACTACTTCTACTACTAATGCTGCTACAACAACAACAACTACTACTTCTACTTCTTCTACTACAGCTACCACTTCTATTATTGTTACTACTATTACTGCTGCTACTATTACTACTACTGCTACTACAACTACGATAGCTACAATTGTCCATGCTGCTATAGCTACTATTGCTACTATAACTTCTACTCCCACTAATACTACGTCTACTGGCCAAACTACTACTTCTACTACTATAATTTCTACTATGCTACTTTTACTACTACTACTACTATGACTAATAGTACAACTGCTACTACTCCTACTGGCGCTGCGGCTACTTCTGCTACTACTACTACTTCTCCTACTTCTTTGACTATTGCTACTACTGCAACTACCATAACTAATGCTACTGCTACAACTAATCTTACTACTACAACTGCTACTACTACCGCTACTACTATTACTAATACTACTACTACTGCTCCTACTACTTCTACTTGAGCTACGACTACAACTACTGCTGCTACTACTACTACAACTACCTATGCTCTACTACTATTATTATTGCAACTATTTCTTCTACTCCTACTACAACTATTACTACTACTTCTGCTACAACTACAACTACTATTATTTTCACTAATGATAATCCTACTGCTACTGCTACTACTCCTATAATAACTACTACTACTGCAACTACAACTGATACTCCTAGTACTCCTCCTCCTCCTCCTTCTACTACTACTACTACTAATACCACTACTACTAATGCAGCGGCTACTACTGTTGCTATTACTACTTTTGCTACTATGACCGCAATAATTACTACTACTACTACTTCTACTACTACTACGGCCACTATGACTACTACTACACTTGC
>RXID01019191.1:10000-19945 GCA_005019695.1 Trichopus zeylanicus subsp. travancoricus
TGAAGTTGCAGCCGAGGATCATTTGGATGTCCTCCCCGAGTTTCATTGGGAAGGCATACGTGTAGGGGATCCGGAAGCCATTCTCCCCGATCAGCATTCGGCCAACTTTGAGCATCTTGTTCGCCGAGGTCCGCGAATTGATGCCGCTAAAATGCACTAGGAAGGAATTAGCTTCCAGGGCATCATCAGGGGCGACACCTTGATCAATGCAACAGGTTGTTGCTCCTATATCAAGGATGGCATTAACTTCAAAAGGAACAACCTTGGGAATGTCAAACTTCACCTTCAGGTTGTACAGCATATTTTTTGTTCGCCGTGGTTGTGGAGGAGGCACTTGTGCTTCTGCGGCTAGCAGTTGTTGTGTAGTATCAACGAGGAAAATGTGCAGGTCTCCCACCACGCTTCCAGGGGCGCAGGTGGGCGCCGGCTGGTGCAACTCACGTTGGAGGTCATGACGCTCGAGCACCAGGCGGTCAACCTCCATGGTGGCGTGTTCCAGGTCTTGGTACTTCTGTTTCCAATGGTCCGCCTCTTGTTGCAACTGGCGGAGGCGCTGTTTCAAGGCATTATTTTCTGCTTGGGCAGTTGCTAGTTGTTGTTGTAACTGCGTCTGTTGCCCTTCACAAGCAGAAATATACTGTTGTTGTTCAAGTAGTAAGGCGGTTGAGTCATACCTTGGCAGAGATGCTTGAGCAACAGGAACTCTTTTATCAAAGTAATACGAACTGCAGCATCCACAGACTGTCAAGTTGCATGTTGGACAGTGCATGCGGTACCGCTTTTGTGAAGGTGCTTGGCAGCAGTAGCACTGTTCATAAGCATCAGGTACATCGTTGTTGACGTCCCATATGTGGCTGCATTCGTATTGTTTCTGGGAAACATGGACCATGGCACGATAACCCCCAGTAGGGCCAATCCACCATGTCCGATCTTCTTCCCGGAACATAAAGATTTTCTCTTCCAGGACGGCCATGTCTTCATCTTTAGAGATGCTATAAATAGCATCACTCGGGTCATCCCCTTCTTGGACACAGACAATCTCACAATCAGCTGGAAGGTCCAGCTGTTCAAACATGGCGACGCGTTTGACATTGCGTCGCTTATTGGGACATTCTCTGGCAAAATATCCTTCTTCGCCACAGAGAAAGCACCGGCATCATCGATTGCGGATTAGGTGCTTCTTTTTCTCTATTCTGGCATGTGAGGGGTGCGGCTTTCCTTTGTAGGTGGTGGATCGTCGGACACCAAACTTACGTTTGGGTCGTTGATAATACCCGAGGATGGGTATGTCTTGGCAGAAGGAGAGATCCTTTAAGGCTCGTGTGAAGGCCGCTTCCTTGCATGCTTCTTCCAGATATTTATATGTAAAGAGAATGCGTGGATAAACACCAATAGTGTTACCTGGGTGTTTTGTTTCAAATGCTGCCTTAATCTTTTTGCCAATATTGCCAGGCATTTTGGACCACAGCTTCTCTGATAATTCCGGGCCGGTGAACAGCCGACCGGTCCTAGAGGCAACCTGCATATAATCATTAAGAAATGGGATGATATCCCGTAAGTTGTGGCAGGCTAGGCGTTCGAGATCCCTGTAGGCCTCTTCTTGTATGGCTGTCGAGCCTTGGTAGGGATCCTCCAGGGCAAAGATGGTGCGTATTTGTGACAGAATGTTCTGCGTTCCATCTGCGCCATCGGCATGGTCCAGTAAGTGCTGATACTCCATGGGATAAGCCATCCGCCATTGGATCCATGCTAGTTTCTCTGATTCTCCCAGTAGGTCTT
Source organism: Trichopus zeylanicus subsp. travancoricus (assembly GCA_005019695.1). Taxonomy (NCBI): domain Eukaryota; kingdom Viridiplantae; phylum Streptophyta; class Magnoliopsida; order Dioscoreales; family Dioscoreaceae; genus Trichopus; species Trichopus zeylanicus. The sequence continues at coordinate 11,780 of RXID01019191.1, forward strand.
TAATAAACTCGGTTTTTGTCCGAGCATCTGTAAAACCTTGGAGAGCTACTATATTTTTGCTGATCGACTCCCATCGCATAAAGACGTCGTTGAATTGACCAATTTGAAGGGGCATCACAAAGATTGCCCCGGATTGTTGCTGGGCCGAAGGGAGGTTCCACCATTCTGAGGTATTTTTGCCTTTGAACCTCAGATTCTTTGGGACGTAGTTTTCCACCGTTGGTCCTTGGCTTGGACCAGGGTCAGTTCGAGCAGCTGGAGGGTAGTTGACTAGACCCATAGTGGAGTCAACTGGGGGCCTGTATTCGGACACAATTGAAGAAGAGCAAAGCCGTTCTATTGGCTTTGCCTGTTGTGGTGCCCGTTGAGGATAATCCATGTCCCAGCTATCTTCACCAAGAGTAGCAAGAATTTCATTCGAATGGGTATAATACTGCAAATACTCACAGTATTCTTCCGGATCTGTAGTCGGGTCGGAATTGTCCTCCTGCGGCCAGGTGGCGATAAGGTGGAAGTTGTCATCAGTCTCCTCCTGCGGTGGGTCCAGGGACCGGAGTACAGAGGCCCCTGGGCGTGTATCTCCTGCATGGGTTCCGCTAGGTGGAGCCTGGCTACTGCTTCCTTTTGGTCGCCACTCTTGTCGCTGTTGCGTTAGTTGCTGGCGCCATTTTCGTGCTGGCATCACCTTACGGGGCCTTTGTCTGCTGGCCTGCTGCTGCTGAGTAGTCTCTTGTGGCTCCGTTGGGCTGGGATCAGTATGCCATCCTGTAGGGGTCATGGGGAACGGCTCAAAGTAAGAGGGAGGTACTGCATACTTGACATAATAGTCAAATTTACCGCTGGGTTCACCCAGGGTATCCCATCTTGCTTCGGGTTCTGCCTTTTGCAGGTCCTGGAGTAGGATGGCAACAATCTCACTCTCCTCTAGTTCCTCAGAGTCAAGAACGGAGGAGTACTGATTGCGGTCCACTTGTGCGTCGCCTACTCTGCTGATGGATTCTTCAGAACGATGTATATACACCCGATGGTGCTCATCGTCCATGCGGGAATGATAGAGTACTTCAGCAGGGGCGATAGCTGCCCGCTCCCGCATCGACAGTTGAAGCTGTGCCTGGGGATCCAGGTGTTGTTCCAGGAGATGCTGTTTAGCTGGTTGGCCTGTGAGGCGGCGGAATATCCGTCGTGTGGCCTGCTGTGTGTTGTACAATCGGCGTTTGTTTCGTCGGTAGTCCCGGATTTGGTCCTCGACCAAGGGCTGGGGCTGTTGTTCCTGCAGCCGAACCTGAGGGGTTGCCATTTAACTTGGCGTGTTCTTCCTGCAAAATAAGCAGAGGGTCCTTGTTTACAAGTAATCTCCCATGTGGTTCGGGAGGTCTCACTTTCGGACTGAGCGACAACTGCTCAAGTCGTGTGAGGAAGGACTCAGGAACAGAATTCTTCGGTTGTCGTGTTCTGAGGAACTGGAGATCACTCTGAATTTCTTTTAAGGTTTCTGCTATTTGCACTAAGAGCTGGATTTGAGTGTTATTTTGTTTCAGAATTGCTATATTTTGAGCATTGGTACTAATACACTCACTGGGTTTCACGAAACCGGTTGCTGGGTTATCAATTGTTCTACGGCCTTTAAGGCTTCTTGGTAGGAGGCGGTTGTTTTGGCTGGCAAGAAAGTGTTCATACATAGAAGGGGTATTAGCAAGGGGAAAATAATCTATGTACTCTAGGTTTCGAGTGTGAGGTATCTATCCTTCCTTATTGAACAAGAGACGAGTACTATGAGGATGTCAAAGGCTTCGCCAAGTATCTGTCATGCTCATCCGACTGGCAGCTACTGCCTCTTGCAGATTTACGCGCACTGCGGCCTTTTGCAGTTCAGGCACTGAGCTTGGCATAAGACATTCTTAAGTCTCCTTCTCACCGAAACCAGGGCTACCTACTTCTTTCCCAATATTGACCTTGCGGTGGACTTATTAGGTCCAGCCTCTGTGCCACCCGAGGGGTCAATCCAGGATTTTTCGGCAGACTATGGTCTGGGTATTAAAGGCCATAAGGTTGGAAACCACCACACACATCCCCGATGAGTACCTAGACAGAAGGGGTTTACTCAGCCATGGAACAGATTACGATCCCAGGTAAGGAACGGTGCTCTGATACCAGAGTTGGGACGGTTTTTCGGTAGCAGCAACAACAGGAGTAGTACTAGTAATAGTACTAATAATAGTAGTTGTTGTAGTACTAGTAGTAGTAATAGTAGCAATACTAGTAGTAGTTTGATAAGTAGTAGTGGTAGTAATACTCATAGCAACAGCAATAGTAGCATCTGCAGTGACAATAGTAGCAGCTACAATAGCAACAATAGTGGCAACAACAGCACCAACAATAGTGGCAGTAGTAGTGGTAGTAGAAGTAGTAGTAGTTGCAATAGCAGTCGTAGTAGTATTAGTTATAATACTAGCAGCAATTGTAGTATTAGTAGCAGTAGTAGAAGCAACAAAAGTAGCAGTAGTAGAAGTAGTAGTAGTTGTAGTTGTTGTAGGAATAGTGGCAGAAGAAGTATTAGTAGCAGTAGTAGCTGCTGTAGTTAATGTAGTAGTAGTAGTAGTAGTAGTAGAAGTAGCATTAGCTGTGGTACTAGTATTCATGGTAGCAGAAATAGCAATAGCGGTAGTAGCAATAGTAGAAATTGTAGTAGTACTATTAATAGTAACAGTAGTTGCAATAGTAGTGGTCGTAGTAGCAGTAGTAGCAGCAGTAGTGGCAGAAGTAGTAGTAGCAGTAGCCGTAGTAGCAGTAGTTACATCACTAGTAGTAGGAGTAATATTAGAAGTATGAGTAGCAGTGGTAGTAGCAATAATAGTAGTAATAGTAGTAGCGATAGTAGTAGTGGCAATAGTAGTAATTATAGTGGTAGTCACAGCAGTACTACCTGCTATAATAGTAGTAGCAAAGTAGTAGTAGTAGTACTAGCAATATTTGTAGTAGCTTTTGTAGTTGTAGTAGTAGAAGTAGAAGAATTAGTAGTAGTTATTGTAGCTACTGTAGTAAAGTATTAGTAGTAGGAGGATGAGGAGTAGTAGTAGTTGTTGTTGTAATAGTAGGAGTAGCAGTAGTAATAGTTATAGTAGTAGGAGTAGTTGAAGTAGTAGTTGTAGAAGTAGTAGCAACATGAGTCGTAGCTATAGTAGCAGAATTAATAGTAGCAGAAGTAATAGTAGTAGCAGCAGTAGCAGTAGTAGTACTAGTAGTAGTTGAAGTAGTTGTAATAATAGTAGTAGTAGTAGTACAAGTAGTATTAGATGTTGTAGTAGAAGTAGTAGTAGCAGCAGTAATACTAGTATTAATCGAAGCAGTTGTTGTAGTAGTAGTAGTAGTAATGGTAGTAGTGGTCGTTGTTGTAGTAGTAGTAAGAGTATAGTAGCAGTAATAGCTATAGTAATAGTAGTTGGAGGAGGAGTAGTAGTAGTAGTAGCAATAGTAGTAGTAGTAGTAGTTGTTGTTGTTGTTGTTGTTGTTGTTGTAGTAGTAGTAGTTGTAGTAGTAGAAGTAGTAGTAGTAGTAGTAGTAGTAGTTGTATTAGTACCCGAAGTATTAGTAGTCACATTTGTGGAAGTAGTAGTAGTAGTGGTGGTGGTGGTTGAAGTAGTAGTAGTAGTACCCAAAGTCACAGTAGTGGTATTAGATGTGTTAGTAGTTGCAGTTGTAGTAGTACTCGAAGTAGTAGTAGTAGTAGTACTTATAGAAGTAGTAGTAGCAATAGTGGCAGTAGTACCCAAAGTATTAGTAGTAGTAGTTGTAGATGTAGTAGTGGTTGTAGTAACTGTAGTAGTAGTTGTTGTTGTAGTAATAATTGTAGTAGTAGTAGCAGCAGTAGAAGTAGCAGTAGTTTTAATGGCTATAGCAGAGGTGGCAGTAGCAGCAGTTCTAATCGTAGTATAAGTATTTGTAGCTGTAGAAATAGTTATTGTTGCAGTAGTAGCAAAGGTAGTGGTAGTCGTATTCATAGCAATGGTAATAGTAGTAATAGTAGTAGTAGTAGTAGTAGTAGTAGTAGTAGTAGTAGTAGTAGTAGCAGATGTAGGAGTAGTTGTAGTGGTAGTAGAAGTAGTAGTCACAGTAACAGTAGTCTTAGTGGCAGTAGTGGTAGGAAAAGTAGTATTATTAGTAGTAGTCATAGTAGTAGTAGTCACAGTAGCAATGGCAGTAGTAGTAGTGCTTACGGTAGCTTCAGCAATAACAGCAACAGTAGTAGTTGTAGTTGAAGTTATAGCAGAAGCTGCTCTTGTAGTAGTTATAGTTGTAGTAGTAGTAATATTAGCAGTACCAATAGTTTTAGTAGTAGCAGTAGTAGCAATAGCAGAAGTAGGAGGTTAAGTAGTAGTAGTATTTCTAGGAGAAGTAGTAGTAGTAGTTGTTGTTGTTGTTGTTGCTATTGTTATTATTGTAGTTGAAATAGTAGTACTAGTTATTGCAATAGTCGTAACAGTAGAAGTAGTGGAAGTAGTAGTATTTGTAGCTGTAGTAGCAGTAGCTGTAGTAGGATTTGTGGTAGTAGCAGCAGCAACAATAGTAGTAGTAGTAATGGTAGTAGTTGGCATAGGAGGAGGAGGAGGAGTAGTAGTAGTAGTAGCATTATGAGTGGTAGCAGGTGTAGTAGTCACAGTAGTAGTAGCAGATGTAGTAGTAGTAGTAGTTGTAGTAGCAGAAATAATAGTAGTAGTAATATTAGTAGCAGTAGTAGTAGTGGTAGCTATAGCAGCAGTAGCAGAAGTTGATGTAGGAGCCATAGTTGTAGTTATACCTATTGTAGTAGTAGCAGTAGCAGTAGCTATAGTACTATTGTTAGTAGTAGTAGAAGTAGAAATTGTAGTTATCGCTGCAGTAGAAGTAGTAGTAGTAGTAGCAGTAGTAGTAGTAGTAGTAGTTGTAGCACTAGTAGTAGTAGAAGCAGTAGTAGCAGAAGTAGTAGTAGTAGTAGCCGCTACAGTAATAGTTGCAGCAATAGTAGTAGTAGTAGTAGTAGTAGCTGCAGTAGTAGTAGTAGTAGTGGATGTAGTCGTAGCTGTAGCAATTGAAGTAGCAAAAGTAGTCATAGTAGAAGTAGTAGCAGCAAGAGTCATAGCTATAGTAGTAGAATTAGTAGTAGCAAAAGTAGTTGTTGTAGTAGTAGCAAAAGCCGCAACAATAGCAGCAATAGTAGTAGTACTAGTAGTAGTAGAAGTATTTGTAGTAATAGCAGCAGTAGTGGTACTAATAGTATTAGAAGTAGTAGTAGTAGGAGTAGTAGTAGTGCTACTAGTATTAATAGAAGTAGTAGTAGTAGTAATGGTAGTAGTGGTTGTAGTTGTAGTGGTAGTAATAGTAGTAGTAGTTGTAGTAGTAGTAGCAGAAGTAGCAGTAGTAGGCAGTAGTAGTAGTAGCAATCGGAGCAGTAGCAGTAGTGTCTGAAGTAGCAGCAGTAGTAGTTGTAGTACAAGTTGTAGTAGTACCTAAAGTGCCAGTCGAAGCAATTGTAGTAGTAGTAGTAGTAGTAGTAACAGTAGTAGTTGTTGTTGTTGTAGTTCCCGAAGTAGCAATAGTAGGAATTGTAGAAGTAGTAGTAGTGGTGGTTGTAGTAACAGCAGCAGCAATAGTAGTTATAGTAATATTAGCAGTAGTAGTAGCAACAATTTTAGTAGTATGAGCAGTAGTAGCAGAAGTCATACTAGTAGTATGAGTAGTTCAATAGATGTAGTAGTCGTAGCGATAGCAGTAGCTATAGTAGTAGTATAAGTATTAGTAGTAGCAGCAACAAGAGTAGTAGTAGTAGTTACAGTAGTTGTAGCAGTACTACTAGCAGTAGTAGTAATAGTAGTAGGGGCAATAGTAGCTATAGTAGTAGTACTAGTGGTCGCAGCAGTTGTTTTAACAGTAATAGGGGTCGTAGAAGTAGCCGTAGCAGTAGCAGTTGTAATAATATAAGTAGAAGTAGTAGAAGCAATAGTTGAAGTAGTAGTAGCAGCTGTAGTAATAGCAAAAGTAGTACTAGTGGTACCAGTAGTGGTAGTAGTAGAAGCAGTAGCAGTAATAGTGACAGTAGTACTAGTGGCAGTAGTAATAGCAGCAACAGTAGTCGTAGTAATAGTAGTAGTAGTTGTTGTAGTGGTACTAGTAGTAGTAGTATTAGCAACATAGCAACAATAGTAGTAGCAATAGTAGTAGTATTAGAAGCAGGAGTAGTAGTAGCTGTAGAAGCAACAGTAGTAGTAGTAGCAACAGTAGTAGTAGCAGTAGTAGTAGCAGTAGTTGTAGTAGTTGTTGTTGTAGCAGTAGCAATAAGAGCAATAGTAGTAGTCATTGTAGCAATTGTATTAGTAGTAGTTGTAGGAGTAGCAGAAGAAGTAGTAGTAGTAGACGTTGTAGTAGTAGAAGTAGTAGGTGTAGTAGTAGTTGCAACAGCAGTAGCAAATGCGGTAGTAGTGGTAGCAGTTGTAACAGTAGCAGCAACATTAGTAGTAGAACTAGTAGTAAAAGTAGCAGCAGCAGTAGTAGCAGTAGTAGTAGTAGCTGGAGTAGTACTAGTAGCTGTAGTGGTAATAGCAGTAGTCATAGTAGTAGCCGTAGTACCAATGGTAGTAGCAGTAGCTGCTGCAGTAGAAGTAGTAGTATCAGTAGTTATTATTGTAGTAGTAGCAATAACAATAACAGTAGTTACAGTAGTAGTAGTAGTAGTAGTAGTTGTAGTTGTAGTAGTAGTAGTAGTAGAAGTAGTAGTTATCGTAGTAGAAATAGTAGTAGTTGTTATTGTAGTAGTAGAAGTAGTAGTAGTTATAGTAGTAGTAGTACTAGTAGTAGTACTAGTAGTAGTAGTAGTGGAAGTAGTAGTTGTAGCAGTTGTAGTTACGGTAGAAGCAGTAGTAGCAGAGGTAGTAGAAGTAGTTGTAGTAGTAGTAGTAATGGTAGTAGCAGCTAAGGTAGTAATGGTAGTAGAAGCAGTAGTTGTAGTAATAGTAGTAGCAGCTAAGGTAGTATTAGCAGGAGCACTAGTAGTTGTAGTAGTAGAAATAAAAGTAGTAGTAGCAAAAGCAATAGTAGTAATAGTAGTAGTAGTAGTAGTACTTATAGAAGTAGTAATAGTAGTAGTAGTAATAGTAGCAATAGTAGTAGTAGTAGCAGTAGCTATAGCAGTAGTTGTAGTAGTAGTAGCAGTTGTTGTAGTAGCTGCAATAGGAGTAGTGTAGTAAAAGTAGTTGCAGTTGCAATAGTCATCATAGTAGTAGTTGTAGCAAAAGTAGTAGAAGTGGTAATAGTTGTAGTAGCAGTAGTAGCAGTTGTGGTAGCAGTAGTAGTAGTAGCAATAGTGATAGCACTAGTTCTAGTATTGTTAGTAGTAGAAGCAGTAGTATTTATAGAGTAAGTCATAGAAGTAGTGTTAGTAGTAGTAGTTGTACAAGTAGTCGTAGTGGTAGTAGAAGAAGTAGTAGTAGTAGTAGGAGATGTAGTAGCAGCAGCAGTAGAAATAGTAGTAGTAGCCGCAGTGGAAATAATAGTTGTAGTAGTAGCAGTAGTAGTAGCAAAAGTAGTAGTTGAAGTTGTAGTTGCAGTAGCAATAGGAGCTATATAGCAGCAGTAGTAGTAGCAGAAGATGTAGTAGTAGCCATAGTAGAAGTACTAGTAGCAATGTTAGTAGTGATAGAATTATGCATAGTAGTAGTAGTCATAGTAGTATAAGTGAGAGTGTCAGTAGTCGTAGTAGTTGTTGTTGTAGTAGTTGTAGTTGTAGTAGTAGTAGCAGTTGTAGTAGTGGAACTAGTAGTAGGAGTAGCAGTTGGAGTAGTAGTTGTTGATGTTGTTGTTGTAGTAGTAGTAGTTGCAAAAGTAGTAGTAGTAGTTGAAGTAGTAGCAGTTATTATTGTAGTTGTAGTAGTAGTAGTACTTGTGGTTGTAGTACTATTAGCAATAGTAGTAGTAGTTGTAGAAGTAGAAGTAGAAGTAGCAGTAGTAGTAGCAGTAGTAATAGTAGTAGTAGTAGTAGAAGTAGTAGGAGGAGCATGTGTAGGAGTAAATGTAGTAGTAGGAGCAGTCGTAGTAGTAAAAGTAGTACTAGGAGTTTTAGTAGTTGTAGTAGCAGTAGTAGTATGAGGAGCAACAGTAGTAGTAGCAGTAGTGGCAGTAAGACTAAAAGTAGTAGTA